>VYZV01012688.1:13953-32297 GCA_013401275.1 Pandion haliaetus | reverse complement strand
GGGTCTGACTTGGAGCCGGGGGAGTTTCTAGCAGCTTCTTACAGGAGCCACCCCTGCAGCCCCCTCCCCCACTATCAAAGAAAACCGCGCCACACAAACCCATAACACCCCTGGAGAAGCACTTTCCACTTGTCAATGCCTTTCATCACCCTCCCAGCTCTGAGAGGTGGCGGTGATCTCCCCCTTGTCATCTGAGAGCAGCAAGAAGGAAAGTGGTCTCTTGAGATTGCACTCCAGCACCGTCTGAGATGCCTCCAAATGCGCGCCTGCATTTTCTGTTTAATTGACAATGTTGTCTCGCACATTTTGGGGATGAGAGAACCACAAGTCAAGGCAGAGGCCTTTCCCATCAGGGCAAAAGGGGCAGGACTCTTAGACAAAACCCTAGCAAACTCTTTAACTGCTTTCAAAGCAAGTGACAACACCTTTGAAAAAAAGCATTTGACCCATTTAAAATAAATCCTGTTTGCTTGCATGAATAGAGTTGCTAATGTTAGCAGGAGGAAGATGAGCAGAATGTGGCACTACTTGCTTCCCTCTGCATTTGAACTTTCTGTAACACATGCATTTTTCGCTTAGAAGTTGACAGACCTTTACAAAATTTTTTTTTTCCTCATAAAAAACAGAAAACCCATGGATGATGGGTTGGCAGTAGTGACCAGCATGGAATAATTACCCCTATAACACTGTTAAGAGCATACAGAAGGATCTGCAGGATCCATGTCACACGGGAATGAACAGGCTCTGGACCTGTGCGTTTGGTTGTCAGACCACTGCAGTAGTGATGCTGTTGGTACTCGGGGCCTTCAGACAGGTCGTCTGTCAACATGCTTTTGAGTCGCTAACTGTATGCAACCAAGTTTGATCTTCACCTTTAGGAAACTCTGTCCGTGTACCTCCCACTCTTTCTCTCTTAAGGCTGGCTCTTAATTCTAAGATTTGTAGCTTGCAATTTCTTTTTCCAGGTTCAGCCTTTCTGTGGTCCCCAAAAATGGGGAAGGAAATCTCTTTTAAATTTTGTTGCCATTAAGATCCCTGATCTTGTTTAGGACTTGAGCCACCATTGGCTCAAGAATGTGGGGATATGTCCTGGATCAGACATAACGTTGTTGGAAGTGAGACAGTAGCTGGAGGTATCATCTGCTCAGGATACCGTGTCAGTGCTACCCCTTGGCTTTGCTATTGCCAGCCAGATTTGCAGAAGCAATAGGAAAGTTAGCAAAGCAAAGCAACCAGGGCTCAGTTATTTTTATTATGCTCCGTTTCCTCACAGCTGGTCAAAATAGTCAGTACCTTCCAAATCTGACCAGCTTGAAATGCAAGTGAAAGCTGAACACCAGGCAACGCTGGGGCAGTGTCTTCTGGTTAGTACGCGATCCTCTTTGTCATGCCCCGTTTCAGCAGCAAGAACGTACAGCCCAGTGTGCACACTGAAACCAGAAGACACAAGTGCTAAGCCAGAAGATCTCAACTAGCTTTAACATCTCCAAAACCCCAAGGCAAGACCCCAAGGAAGATGTTGTGCGGGGCAGTGGGGTCACACACAGCCAGGAAGCCTCTGGGACAATGGGGGCTGTGGCTGGGGCCCCACCGGGTTCCGTGGAGCAGGAGGACTGAGCTGCTGAGAGCTGCTGAGAGCTGCTGAGCTGAGCACAGCCTTCAGCCCCGGGCAGTCCTCGGGGGTCCTGGCCCTCTCCCAGCCATGGTGTCCTGCCAGGGCCATGTCTCTGCAGCTTACCTACCCACAGAGAGCTCCCAGGCCAGGAGACAGCAAACCACCTAGCCCCTGCAAGCTCAACCATTGCAAGGAGGAGAGAGATGGTCTTATTCGAGGAGCTATTACTGGTACCAGTAAGCATACTGTGGTGGCTATTCCCTGCCTACTTACCCTGCATCTGCTCATGAAAAAGACCACTGAAACTAGTCTTGGGCCATTAACTTTGCCTGGTGCTCCAAGACTGGGATTTGGGTTTTTTTTTGTTAAAGAAAGACAGTTTTCCAAAGGGGCAGATAATTGCTGTTCATTCTTGAAATTAAAAAAAAAAAAAATCTTTCTTGTTATGTATAATTTTCTTGCATAATTTACAATTTTTCTTCCCTCTTCTCTACTGCCTGCAAGTGTGGGGCAGGGACTCAGCACAGGATCTGGGAAGCTGTTGCAGTCCCACGGCTGAGCTGGATGCCCACATCAGCTCAGGTGCTGCTGGAGCTGGAAGGAGAGATGGCTGCCCAGGTGTCATCCATCGCGGTAAAGAAATGCCTAAAGCAGCGTGTATTTAAGGTTACAGACGGTCCTTTACTCAGGACATCCCAATATTTTTCTAGTTATGGAGCAAGGCTTTGGACTTAGGTTTACTCTGATAAGCCAAATAAATGTTTATCATTTTCTGTAATAGGAACAGAGTTTAAATGAATTATTATAATAATATCTAGGGACTGTGTTTCTGAGATTTTACCACATGTAAACACAATCATAAGTGTAATCAACGTCAATGACTTCTATTTAATATTTGGACAAAGTTTGCTTTTAAATACCACACCAGATTTGACACGGCCAATGATAAATGAAATGCAATTAGTTCTACTATTTGCTTTGATGATATGCTAAATTATTTCTTACAACAGATCATTTATTATCCAAAGCTAATGGTTATACTCTTGCATTTAACAAGTCTAATATATCTTAAACCGTGGCAGACTGATAAGTTTGAAATTGAGATATTAGGTCCAGAAAAAAGTCATTCAATCTAATAAATCCTTGTCAATGCCCAAGTCATCACTTTCACAAAGAAATCTTAAACTGTAAGAATTTTGTATGTATTTCTCATCATTGCATAAATAAAAAAATCTTAATTATGCTGCCTCTTAGTGATTTACAGTCACTTAATGAATATATAATCTTAAGGAAAATGTCTGAATTTAAATGTTCTTGTGGTGTTTTTAACATAATGCCTCTTCTAATTGTCAACAAGACAATTATTACTTTTTTTTTCTTCCTGAAATCTATCATGAGCTTGTCATTGTACTTGCAAATTAATGAAGAGGGTGTAGTCCCTGAGAATACAAATACTTGGTTTTATGAATTGTTAGCCCTTACACTGCAATGTTACTTGCCATGGAGCTTATTCAACTGCTCTGCACTCTGAATTTCCATTATCACCCCTTTCCTTCAGGATATGCCTTCTTCATATGGACCTAATCCAGCTGAGGAATGTAAATGCCTTACAAAACAAAAAGCTGGAAACAGGTAGCAGCAGAGTACCTGATCCCAGAAATCATGTTTTGGCTGAAAACATAAGTGCCTGGACTTAAGGAAAAATGACTTGCCCAAGTTTTACCATTTCTGCAAGGTATTAAAGCCACCTTGTGAATGTCAGGCTTTGATATTTCAATGCCTGTTGAAATTCCATGGTGGCAAAAGCAGGGCACCCATAAAATACCAGACCGCCAAGACACTGGAAAGTCTTCATGTAGAGTTAACTGCTATGGTGGAAAGCGTATTGAGTTTTGTAATGCACTACACTACACTGACAGCCTCAAGTCTTTAAAAAAAAAGGAGCAATACAAAATTACCACAAGGACTTTAAAAATTCAGCTGTAAGATTTATAAAAAAATAATTTCTTCATATTTTTCACTCATATTCAAATTTCCTCCTATCCTCAAAGGACATGTCTGTACCACCTTGATTTGTTTTATTCCAGGTTTCAAACTAATGCAGGCACAGCAAATTCTGGTGGTTATTTAGAGAAAATTCTTTCCTTTCATAACATAAGGGGTTATAGAAGGGGACATTTAATTTCCCTTTCTGTGGTTACCTTAATAACGACAAGCCAGGCCCTCGGCCACCTACACTGGGGTGCTCTGCCCCAGTCATGCAACACACACTGGCCTGCCCCCTCCCAACTCCCCTGTGCTCTCCCAGTCCTTCCTCCCTTTCCTTCCACCTGCACCTGGCTGCAGCCCCACCAGGCACATCTCTTAAGTTGTACACTCTTCTGCAATTTCCTTAATGTTTCTTCTTCCTTTTATTTATCTAATTACTCAGGGATTTTTTCACATTCTAGTACCTTCCCCCATTTTCTGAGCTCCATGTTTTCTTGCTGCTTGTTGTGCAGAGGACTCTTCTTCTCAACAGTTTAATCCCCCTAAAGCTGATAGGAAGAGGTGATCACTAGGGATAAAGGCAAACTTGTTCATGGTGAACACTTAAAAACACTCCAAATACCATATTGTTCTCAGTAAAATCTTAAAAATTAGCAACCATGGATTGTCCCTTCTGCCAAGCACTATGTAGAAACGAGCATGTAAGGGCATCTTAGCATTTTTCCTGAGGAGAAAAAGAAATGGACTAGACATTCAAATCATACTTACTCTGCTGTCCATACAATTTGTTCATAAATCTGTTTACCTTGAATAAAAACAGCAACCGCAACAGGGAGATTTGACATGGGTAATCCCACTTGCAGGACCACAGCTAAGACGCTGCTGTGTTTGGTACCCTTTACTCTAAAGCTCTGTCTCATTATCGTCTCTGTAAGCCATCTGCTTTCTAAATTCTGATCAGAAGAATATTCCCATCATCCAAATGACATCCTGCCTCCTGCCAACCTTTTGGCTGGGATAACATTTCCTTGAGGTTCTCCATCTAGATAAAACAGCCCTCAACAAACTCCGCATGACTGGGCTAGGGCTGCCTGAAACAGCAAGCTCTGCTTCTCTGCCACAAAACTCCATAGTACGTATTCATCATCCCTGCATTTACCACACCAAGACTCATAAAGATCTTTGACAGATGATACATGACTTCTAAACTTCAGGTTTCCGACAAAAATACCAGAAAGCAGCAGAGAGCTGCTTCTTTTTCAGTTTGAGGGAAGGCTACAGATACCGGTAGTAGCAGTATATCCTTGCAGCAAGGGCAATCCATCCTACTTGCTATACCTTCCCCTCAGCTCTGGTCAGATACAGCTCTGTGATTTTAGCACTCTAAAGTCTCTGCATTTCTCCAGGGTAGCACCTGTCTTTTTCTAGGGAGTTATGTTAAAAGTCCCACCTGCAGGTCTTGTCTTCAGCTTTTTCTTCCAAGTAAAAAGGATTTATTTAGCAAATAGAGTCTTCTTTTTTTTTTTTGGTGGGAGGGCATGGGATAAACCTCACATTCTGCTCATCATTTTTTTCCGCAGCAGAGTGGCCGCTTGCACCAAGATGAGGCATCAGCAGGAATTCAGCCATCATCTGCTCTGTTCAGCTGGACAGAAATGGCTTGGACCAGCTGCAGCATACACTGCCTCCTCCCTGGTCAGCCCTTGGCAGGCTACCGTGTTGGCAAGCAAGGGGTGTTAGGGCATATGGGGAGAACCTGGGGCTGTGGAGAAGGAGGGAGACGGGGGTGTGATAAGGTGAGCTAGGATTTCTGCAGTATGAAAAATAAGGCATAAATTGTAGGAAGCTGACATGGTTACTGCTGCTGTCCATGGAGCAAATTATCTGTTTCTACCACACCTTAGATAAGCTTCTATGGGATGGTAACACCATGAAGCCATGGGGCCCACACACCGTTTCCCTTCACCAGAGTCCCATACGGGAGCTCTAAATCAGGCGTTCACATGGCATCCTTAATGATGCAATGAGTGAAGTATAAAATAAAGGTAATAATAAAGTGCTGCAGTGAAATCCCTTAGGAAACTGATGAGAAAGCATGCAGCTCTGCTTCCCGCAAGATGGGTGCCAACTTCTTCCAATGGCGGTACCAAGCTCTCACTGCGGCTGCTTGCTTTAGCGTGAAATGCCAGCTGCACGATACCATTAGCATTCCACATCAGCCGCGGCTTATGTCTCTCTCTGTGCACAATGTTGGAAAACCAGGTCATTCTCTTGGCTCATCCTCCTCTGATAACTCCTCTTTTCTTCCACTGCCGGGAAGCTGAGGACGGCATAATTAGTTTTCACTAATGTTCAGCTCTACATGCAACTGCTTTTGGCTCAAGCCAAAAATGAAGTTTTCACATAGTTTGCATGCCCTAATAGGAGGGAAACTTGAGACAAATTTGAGAGGTACACATTTTCCTTGTGTTATAATGATTCAGCTGATATTTTTCAAAAGATCACAAAGAATACTAATGACATGTTAAGCTTCCAGTACTCGCAGAACAGAGAATAAATGAGTGAGATTCCAAGGAAAATACAAAGTTATATACCTACCCATGCCAGATAGCAACTGGTACTGCAAGGCTGTCATAACGAGCAACCCGAAATCATGCCCTTAAGCAGAAAAACTGCCCAAAGTTGTATTTAACTGCTTGGGGTTTGCAGGCAGATTGGAATCCTGATATCCCAAAGAAGCTGCAGGGGAAAATAAAAAGGAAAAAGTCGACCCAAGCCCCAGGTCAGAAGTTCAGGTTTTCATAATAAGACAGTGGCTTTTAAACCTGTGAGGAATAAATTTTGAGAGGACTGTATGGAGCATGGTACAGAGAGACAAAGCAACAAACTTTACTAAAGGTCAAGTGATTTTGTGCTGTGGGTAAATACATAAACATAAATGCCTGTGAAGAATTATCTGGATGGTACAGTGGAGCTTGTATATTGGCAGAGTAACTATATCAGTAATTAAAGCTGCATTAATGTGCTTGAGTGTTGCTCTGAAAATGTCACTGTAATGGCAGTCACAGCATCAACCGAAGCAACTAAGCTGTGAGAGGAGGAGCTATGAGCTACAGAGGATCCTTGTCAGGAATGTGCTTAGAATTTGACATGCTGCAACACTATTAAAAATAACATAATTTAAATAATAATAATAATAACACCCCCTGCAATATTAGTATCCACTACAATCATTGCAAAATCAACCAAATTGTATGCAGTATTTCAGGAGATAAAATATGAAGCAAGGAATGCATTAACAGTCATTCATATCTCCTCATCACCAGGTGGGAGCTTTGGAAAGAAGCACACTAAGTTTCAAGGAACTACCTTGTGTATTGTATACCTTGGGAGGCTGGGAAAGATCAGAGGGACCCTGAAATTACAGGGAATTAATGACACTGGAAACATTTAAATTCCTCTTTTGCAATAATTTCAGTTAAGAAGTCCTAAACATGGGGTATATGCTGTACAAACCTCTGCAAACAAATATGGATCCTTTCATTCAATTAGGTGAAAGTTACAGCTCACAGGGGGAAAAATAGCAACCAGAAAAGTCTGCAGATGGAGTTAGTGGGAATACTTGTGCTTCTAAAGGGAGAGAAACATTTTCAAAAAAATTCATACTCAAGCATAGATGATCATAGCTGCCCAAATTCAGCAGAGTAATTTTACAGAAACTTCAGATACATTAATTTTACTATTGCCATTATTGAAATAGGATTTGGCCCAAAAGGCCACACAGCAGTTAAACTTGTCATAACAACTCCAGATATAATAGGAGCCCAAGTTCAAGGTATACTTTGGATATGTGGTGCTAATTGCAGACATAATTATCTTATTTTTTCAGCTTCATCTCTTGCAAGCCATCAGGTTACAAATAGATCCTGAAGAAATAACTCATTTTGATAAGTCCAATGACATATTACCTGTTTCCTGAAGCAGTTAATTTTATAAAAGCTATTTCAGTGGTATCCACAATCAGTACCAATGTGATAATGAGTATCATCTCAATCCTCTCTGTTGTATGAAAACTTTGCTTTAGTTCACAGTGGGGCAATCATAATTTTGTACATATATGAGACCAATACTGAGGACTTAATGGTTAGAGATGATGTGCAAAGAATTAATTCAAAGAACCCCAGGACAGAAATCCTTTGAATCTTTTCCAGATTTGAACCTTGAATGTTAATTGTTCTTAAAATATAACTTGCAGCAAAGAGCATTTTACCATGACTGGGCTTTTCTTACGCTTTGCAAAAAGTGAGATCAAGGAACTTTGACATCTTTCAGCCCAGACTCTTGTAGCCTATGTTCTTTGGCGATATTTAGACTACGTAAATATAGGCAGTATAAGTGGTGGTCTTATTTGTAATGCAGCTACTGAGCTGTTAGGAAGAAACCTAAACCTTGCAGTTGCTTCCTCCCATAAAACAAATGGTGCCTTCTTCATCACCAGAGGTGCAGAGTTAAGTGCCCTCTAGTTAGATCTTGTAGTGAAAAGGATCACATGTAAAAAGCCCTGCTCTATGAATAAACCCTGCAAATGAAAAAATACAACAAGCCACAAAGTTTTTATATGTTGTAATACACTTTTTTGGGGGGTGAGTGAGAAGAATAGATTTCCATATTCACAACATATTACAATAAATGCCCTTTTAAAAACATTGCATAACATATTGTAATAGCTCTGGTTTGATTCACTATTCATGCCTTATGATTTTCTTTACAGACGGAGGGACACCCCTCCCCACTGCTGGCCCTTGGCCAGCTGCTGCTGCTGGCACTTTGGGGCTCATCCTGCAAATGGTTCACATCCAGGCTCTAGCAGGCCCTTGATCAGTTGCTAACACTTACAACTGAGTAGAGACTTCCAAGGCAGAATAAAATGACAAGAGCAGAGGAGGCAGATTGTAAAAATTCGATCAGCCGTTGTAACACACACTGGAGGATGGCTTGAGTTTGCATATTAGCTTCTTTGTCCTTCTCTAACAGTTGATACTTCTATTACATAGTAAATGAGCAACATTATTTGGTATTCTGTATATGATTAAAAGCTAAGAAAAAAAGCCTAAGTCCTCTTCTATTCTTATTTCTTGCACCCAGTGATCTTAAAGTTTTCACCAAACTGTTACACTAATATTCTTGTAGTCACATATCCAGAAGTGCGAAAAGTAGAAAACACTAGAGACACAGAATCACACAGTATCCTGAGTTAGGAGGGACCCATGAGGATCATTGAATCCAACTCCTAACTCCCCACAGGGCAACCTAAAAGTTAGCCTATATACCTAAAAGCATTGTCCAAATGCTTCTTGACCACTGGCAGGCTTGGGGCCATGACCACTTCCCTGGGGACCTTGTTCTAATACAGATCTCTGAGAATATGACCCAAAAGCTGTGCAAAGAGACCTTTTGTTGACAGCACTGTCATGGAGAGCACAAACCTTTGCTGTGGTTGTACAATTGTGTTGCAAAGGCATGAGAGGATAATAATTAGTTGTGTAGGAAAAGTAGGTCTGCGGGACTTAGTTGGGGCCCCAGGCTCTGAACACAAGCCAGCACAGTGGAGCTGCTCAAGTAGAAGACTTTGCTTCAAAGCTGGTGGAGGCACTACCATGGTAACACCTGCAGTCATTGGATCTGGTCCAGAAGGTTTGGCTACAGCACCCGTGGCCCATTAATGTTTACACAGTGTAATATATTACAAATAAAAAGCAGTTCTGTGTGGGTCCTTTGTCCTGCTGGTGACGAGGAGATTCTTTCCATGGTTCCATCCATGCTGACATCTTTTATAGGAAGAATGGTTTCTAGAGCATTCATGTCTCACAAAAAATGTTGTGGAAAGAGCCTGTGGTCTTCTTTAGGATCCTGAAAAATATAGCTGTAACAGAGCAAGATCTGCCTTCCTTCATCTGCCTTTTCATTAAGAGAATATTTTGTATGCAGATCAGCTTTATTTGCCTCTGGCTTACTGCAGTTATACATCTAAAGCATCGCTGCCCTGAACCTTACCCATGCATTGTAGTCTGGTACAAAATCCCATGGGGCATACATGGCACTCAGCCCATAGATATAGCCAAACTGAGAAGGAAAATTAATGGGCCTTCTTTTTAATAAAACAAAATGATGGGGCCACTTCCCTCTGCCTGAAGATGTATTTTAAACAAGAAAATAACCTGATGAAAATATTCTGAAAAAGGTCAGGGCAACAATGAATCAGTAAAGTGCCTGGCGCTTTGGGCAGTAATATCGCTGAGCAAAGAACTGGCTTCTTGCTCCGTGCATTGTAAATCCTGTCCTCAGTTCTTAAAGTGTTCACAAATGATCTTTCAAAGTAGAACATAAAACCAGTTTCTGCATATCTGTGTTATAGGCTACAAACAAGGGATTCCTCCATGAGCAAGCCTCACTTCTCCAGCATCATCATAAATTACTATAAGCTCCTACGCTTCACAGACCATGCCTGACACTGAAAAGAAAGTTTTATTACTGAAAATAATTTTCTGAATATCACTGAAAAGATTTTCCTGAATATTACTGAAATTATTTTTAAATGCCAGCCCAAAATACTTACATGGCATGGTCCTAAAACACATACAGCTAGTACAAGCTGTATTTGCAAGCACAGGACAATTTTTGTATTTGTGTGCATTTAGAAGTGAAAAGGATTTAAACCAGCACTTGTAAGTTCATAGCTGATCCATTAAGGACAAGGTAGTCCTTACAGAGCAACTGAACACAAACTGCTATGCACTTTTCCTCTGAGATTCAGGTCCCTTTAATGTTCCTTAAAGTGTCTTTAATGTTCAGTGATATGGAAATCATGGGTAGGCAGGCACGGAAACGTCACTGACGCTGCTCGTCTCGCAGAAACCTTGTGATGCCTTTGACTAGGGTGTGTTATAACACTGACTGTTTCAGTCTTTCCTTTTATCTCGCCGACGAAGACACCAGCACGACAGAGCAAACACTTCCAGGGCATCAGAGGACGTTACATATGGAGCAGGACTGATGCTGTGTAGGCTCCTGCAAGCCCCAAATGGCCCGGGAGCTGCAGGTCAGCCTCCTCCAGCCTCGTGCACTGCAATGAAGCTTACTACAGCTTTCCATCTTAACTGGGTTCAAAGAAAGGCCAAACCAAACCCCAAACCAAACAAACAAGCCCTATATGCCCCTACAAGCTTATCAGCATGGCTGAAGCTTTTCTTTAATTTCTTGTTTGCTTGTTTGCGTGAAGAAATCCACAGTCACTTAACAGGCTTGGCATTGTGTGTGATTCCCTGCATCAACAACTAGGTCAACTGGCAGGGTAAAGCACTGTACATGCGAGAGGCTCCCTCGGCTCAGCCGGTGCCTGCGATTATATTTTGGGAATTAGCTAGGTAGAAGAGAATGTCCTCCTGGGCATGTGCTAAGCTGAAACTTTAGTCCATTTGCACAAGTCATTTGAAACCTCTTCTTGGCTCCAGCTGAAAAGGGTGTTAAATCCACGGCAGCTTAAGCAAGACTGAAACAGTGGAAAGTTCAGGGGGTTTCTCTTCTCTGTCCCTCTTTTCAGCCCCTCTTGTAACTAACTACCCAGTAATTAGTCACAGCACCCAACACTATATAAGCTTGTGCTGTGTTCAGAGAGTATCAGCTTTCTAAAGTGATGTGGATAACTCTTGGGTAAGATAAAAGTGAGAGGATGAAGACCTAAGATATTTTTACTAGGACTATTTTTATTTGCCGTATGAACATAATTCCTATCATTGCTTTAGGCGAAGACAAATAAAACTGCAAAGATGACAGCTACCCGTACGTCTAGGCCGGCAGAACTCTCTCTCCATCCTGCCAAAGCGTGGGTTTGCCTGTTCCGTCTCTAGCGGAGCTGCCTCTGTTGTAGTGCCATCAATGTGAAAACACTGCTGCAAGAACATATTTTTGGCCATCACTCAGAAACTGCTGCCAGCCCTCTGCAGAGCCTGGGAGACCTTTTACGCTGTAAGCTTGCCTTTAAGGGGAAAGTCCTTACAGAATACATGATTGATACATCACGCTCATAGCTCAAATATTCTGATAATCTGTAAATGAAAAAAAAAAAAGCAAACCAACAAATAAAACTGACAGCTTTGCAGAGTCCCACCTGGGACATACCGTTGCCCTAAGAGCTAAGGAATTACACCCAGCTTCCTTACAAACTCACCCATATGATAAAATTCTCCTTGAACCAGGATGCCAAAGAGTTTGTGGCTGCACAGCAAATGCAGAGATCACAAATGGAGGGACACTTCTGTCCTACCTTCTTTTTTGATTGCTTAAACCCTAACCTTCCATATTACCCAGAATTTGTAAAATTGCAGCCAAGTAATCTCTCTACAACCCTCTCTGCCCCTCCTTTACGAGTGTGCCCAGCCATCCCCACACACCTGCTGACAGCACTTAACCCTATTTCAGGAACTATAGAGTCAGTGGGGCTTAAAGGAGGCTTTAGAGGACGTCATCAGCAACCTCCTGGAGAGGCTTCCTACACAAAGATAGCGGTGGAGGTTGCCAGGGGGCATGGTTGTCCTGCCCACATGGTTTTGCTGTGCAGTTGCACCAGCACGTCTGCCCCACTTGCTGAGGTATGGTAGGAAAAGATCTCAGCTATGGGGAGTAAGCTGGGACTTTAGCAACGTGCTCTCTGTGTGCAGTAGAAGTAAGCTGGAACACATTTTTAAAAGCCCTCCAAGTGCGGAGCAGAGGTGGCCACACAAGAAGCTTGTGCAAAATGGTATTGCACTTTGAATTCACACTCTCACTTACAACAGCTTATTTCCAGGGTGGATAAGGCTGAAGATGGAAAGGTCTTAAGCACAGAAATGTGAGTAACAGAAATGCATCAGATAAGGATAATATAGAAAAGGTATAGTATGGATTTCCATTCTCCTCATGATGCAAGGAGAAATGGACAGTTGAAGAAATTAAAATGTGACACATTCAGAAGTGATGTGAAGTTAGGTTGTTTCTCATGATGGACAGTTCAGCTGTGGGACTCCCAGCTCCTAGATGTCACGGATGGCAAAAACTCTGTAGGAGTCAGTAAGGGCATGAATACTAACATGAGTGTTCAGAGTTGCAACAGTGAGAAATTTTGAAAGCAGTCAGGGTTTACCCCAATCCTTAGCTAATCAAGATTAGGACATTTCTTTCCCCTTCCTCTGCTGACTACTGTCAAGAAAGTACATAGGACTATGTACGCTATGTGGCTAATCCAGCAAAACAGCTGGTGTGACATACACATGGATGTCACATTAAAAAAATGGTGTGACTTTGTGATAGTTATAGCCTTGCTGACAGTGGTATTCCTTTTAAGCAGTTTCTCACCCACTTGTGTATTTTACTTCTTGTATAAATTCATGAATAACTTGAAAGTGAAAATCCAGAAAATGTCAAATCTAGTGAACAAACTAACCAGTGACTGGATGGGAGGTGGAGGCTCCCGGGAGTGTCTGTTCACTGGCCTTTAAAAACAGATATATGTCTTAGATTACAGTATGTTATGGCCTTAGATATATGCTAATTCTCAATCACAATTAGCCCTGCACAATTCCTTTCCACAAAGGGACACTTGTAAGAAATCTATTTAGATATGAATGAACTCTCTGTAAAAATAGCCTACTCTGAGTATTAAGAAGTCAAATTTAAAAAAATAATCACACAAACAGAAATATCCAGCAGTCTGTGCATATCGCCAACTCAGCAAAGGACATATCAAGTATTAGATCTCACTCCAATACCCCAGTTTCCCTGCAAGCACCAGCTTTTATCAGATCACAAAGTCTGGATGAATCCATCAGGCCGGCAGCATGACATTAAGACCAACAGGATATGCAAGCTATCGAGGCAAAAGGTCTCTTTGCAAATGTACCGAGCCAGCCACAGTGTCGCAACGCTTGCTAAGGGATTGCGAGAGCCTGTGATATTACATGGGTTTTCTGACCAATTGCTGCACTGAAAGGATCTGCTCGTTCATTGAAGGAAAAGAATCATGGGCTGTGTAGAAAAACTCAAAGGTGGAGATCGTTAGTGGCATCAGAAAGGAGCAAATATCTCTAAAATGCAATCACAAGGTTTTTTAAAATTGCTTATTTTGAGAGTTTTGGAGCTGAGAATGGTGCAGTTTGCACATTACTATCAGTATTTTGGTTCAGAGCAATGAAGTACAGAAACGAGCCATACTCTTTCTGCTTGGCCAGCCCTTGCTCAGCCGTGTGTTCTTCACACAGACATGAGATCCTCTTCACCACAGAGATGTAAATAATTTACTTTTAACAGAAACAAGCTAACATGGCAAAGCAAGCTGATACGCTGTGTGTACCCTGGATATCAATCCTGGCTCTCTGGACATCTCCTGATGCTGATGAAGCTCTGACCAGGGCACTGCAGAGCTGGATCAGCCCAGGGAGGTATAGATATACTTATGTGTATGAACAGTGGTGGCTGGGGGAAGGTAGGAGAGCACAGCCATCCTACAGAGCCGCTTGGTGGTTTTCCTCAGTCTTTTCCCTGTCGTGAACCCCAAATTTCTGCTCTCATTCCTATCACTAGCTCGCTGCAAAAAATACGCGTCTCCTTGGGCTCATTCCTGACAGTCAGATTTTCATGAACGTTAAGCATTCATATTCCTAAACAAAATTAAGGGGAGCCGTGGATGCTCTAGACATTGGGAGGCATGATGTTAATCCCTCCATGCTCTAGGACTTGCCTATAATGGAAAAACTGCCCTACTTTAACTAGATCAATTTTAAAATGTGAGATTTTAACAGTGAGATCTTTGCAACTTAAGTAATTCAGACAAGGCGTCATGTTGCCATCTCTACCGTGTCTATAAAAAGGACTGTCTCTATTAAACAGGCTTAACTGTGTGTGAAGCCCCTGGATGAAAGGCACTGAGCCCCAAGTGTTCTTGCTGTGTTTGTTACAATGGCATTTTCCAACTGATTATTGCTGTTTGCAGAGAGCTGAAGGGCCATGGGGCTCCAATTCCCTCTCTTGGGTTGCAGACCTCCAGCCCCGATCCCCAGGCCTCTT
Source organism: Pandion haliaetus (assembly GCA_013401275.1). NCBI lineage: Eukaryota > Metazoa > Chordata > Aves > Accipitriformes > Pandionidae > Pandion > Pandion haliaetus. Next base: position 17,596 of record VYZV01012688.1, on the reverse strand, counting down.
CCTTCTGTTTCATCTCACCTCGCACTGGCTTTGAGCAAAGAGTCAGACTGGGGACCTGCAGAGGCCCCTTCCAACCTAAATTGTTCAGTGTTTGTCTCTGGGTACCTGAGTGGGCTTCAGCTTTTGTTTCTCTAAACGCCATAGAAACAAGGAGTGGAGGCAGGTCCACGCTGAGCGCTTTGCTTTGTGAAGTTAAGAAGGTCTTGCAGCAAGGCTGGGGGTTTCAGCATAGATCTGGCTAACCCCTGCAGCACCATGCTGCCCAACTGCTGCATCTCATCCAGGCACATGCTATAGGCACGTTGAGGCTTTCCCAGCACCCTCTGTCATCGTGGCCATAGCATACAGTAGCTCCCACCAAGCTGCTGTATAAAAAAATTCCAGATATTTGTAACTCCTCCAAACCCAGTGATGCAACTAGAGGATCAGATAAGGATAAGCTGAACTGTTGCTCCTGGTACCCTGAAAACCTGTGAGCCTCTGGGCCAAAAGCTCCCAGTAGCTGTTGTTATTTAAGAGGAGGGGTGAAAGAAACTCAAGGGCTATCTCCAGGGCTACCACAGCACAGCAGCCAGAGTGGTCCCTCACTCGAAGGACAGCATTGCCCTGGAAGGCTCATGGAGTAGAGGAGCAGATCGATGTGCAACGTGTGAGGAAGAATCTGCAAGTAGGAAAAACATACTGAGAAGAAGAAAAGCAGATGAGAGGGAAGAAGCCAAGAGCAATTAACTTGCTCAAAGAAGAAATAAAACACACAAAACACCATTAAATGAAGGAAAAAATAGTTACTTTCCTAATAACAGTTTGGTTTATAAGCAGTTGCTGCAGTTAGCATAGGGACCTTGTTCAGTTGCAGAGGAAGGGAAGTGATCCACCAAGCATTTCTGTGAGCAACATGTACTCTGCGTTGCCAGAAGCACTGTCTGCCAAAAAGTCTCTTTTTTTTAAAATGGGAAAAACCAAAGCTTTCCATAGAGTTACTGTCCAGGTAAATGACCTTCCCCTCCATCATGGCCAAAGAGAAGGCCATTTCTTTCACATTGGCAATTATGCCTTTCCTGAGCACATTTTTACCTGAAACACAGGTAATAAGACAGCATTGAGACAGTTGGTTTCAAATATAATGATTGCAAGTTGAACTGTACCATTTCTGTCCTTTTTGAAGCTCTCCTGTTCTCGCTTTCTTCCTTTTCTTTACTGAGAAGTGCATCCTTTCGGCCAGCCTTTGTGTGGTAGGAACCAGCAGTCCTACTAGTAGAGTTGCATTTCAAATGCAAATCTGTATTTCTTCTGTCGATGAGGAAAGACAGCCTGGAGAAGGTAGCCATTCCTGCAGTGGGGCCAGGCCATTCTCACCCTAGGCTAGGGGCTGAAGGCCTCGGTTCAATCTTTGCTCTCGCACTGCTTTAAAGGGAACAAGTCAGGTCCCTTCCCAATGCTTCATTCTCCTCATCCATAAAACAAAATATACGAGTGACACATATCACTTTGAGATTTATGAGTGAAAGTGGTATTAAAAAGATATTGTTGCTGCTGTTATTATTTATTATTATTCACACTTTTACATCTTCTTTCTCACCTGCGTGTTAGGCATTACCTCACATGAAACTTGTAACTGCATCTACCAAATGTGGGGTTTTGCCATCAAAGTTGTGCTTTAGGCAAGAAAAGGTGCCTCCTTATCTTACAGCTGCCTCAAATTCATGTAGCAAGTGTCAACAGTTCTTCTAGTTCTCTCTCTTATTCTCAATGCATGCCTTATCTTAGGAAGGTCATGTTTCATGTTGTATTTTCCAAATCCAGGGAATTCAGTGCAAGTTCATGTCTGTCTGCACTGTTTAACTAAAACACAGTCGATCCAGTTATTAATTCACCCAAGCAGAATACATGTGATTCAAAGGAATTTGGCATGGAAGAATGTAGTACATTATTTAACTCAAGCCCAGAAAAGCCCAGTAAAAAGAGAGACCTTGAATATTTTCAGCTGCAGAATAAACAAAGGCCAAAATGATGCAAAGGATAGTGGTGGAATTAACTGAAAGATGTTTATTGTGTTTCTGCATTCCAGGTGTGAGAGGGAATAAAATGTACTCCTCCTCTGAACTTTGGAATGCACTTGTAGAATAGACTCAAAATATCCAAAATGCCACTGCTGGGTGATCACATTTCCTCGTAAATAAGGAGTAAGTGCTACAATAAACTCCAGTGCCTCCTGTGAGGTCATTTCATTCTGGTAAAGAAAGGAGCATCTTTCCAACAAGCAATGTTTTACGGAGAGCAAATGGCCTGTCCAGACTCCCAAACTCTGCTATGAACATGCAGCAGCTCACCATTAAAACAGTCCTTTTTTACCTCACTTTGGCTCATACACAATGCTAAGACACTAGACTGGCTGTGTTTCAGGTCTTCTTTTCATAGGTAAAATCAATATAGTGCTACAGAGCAGTAAAAAATCAGGTCTGAGGTGACATGGCTTGCAACTGTTAGCAGGTTGGACTGTATGAATGTTTGTTTATCTGGGCCTTGATGTTAAAATTCACCTCCCGCACCTACACAGACTGCAATTTCAATATGCTTGAATTGTATCCCCAGGGTGTAATCCTATTCTATACATTCAATGGCAGCTTTGCAGCTGAGTTAATCTGGCAAGATTTAACTTCGTATTTCATCAAACACAGCAAAGCCAATAGCCTTCTCCTAGACTCAACCACCATTTTTAAAAGCAGATTTTGTTTCCACATCTAAGACTTAATCACTGCTCAGTTCAGAGTACACTCGTCACCTTAACTTTATCCCTAAGTTAGAGGAACCTCGACAGCCATGAGAAAACTCCTAGAATTTGAATGTTATATTGATGAAGACCATACTAGTACTTAAGAAAAGACATTAGACCAAGCAGCAATTTCATTTGAACATCAGCTTAAAACTGAGGCTTTTTCATAGAATCATAGAATTGCTTAGGTTGGAAAAGACCTTCAAGATCAAGTCCAGCCGTAAACCTAACATGGCCAAGTCCCACTAAACCATATCCCTAAGTGCCACATCTACACGTCTTTTTAAATACCTCCAGGGATGGTGACTCAACCACTTCCCTGGGCAGCCTGTTCAAATGCCTGACAACCCTTTCAGTAAAGAAATTTTTCCTCATATCCAATCTAAACCTCCCCTGGCGCAACTTGAGGCCTTTTTGTCCCACACCCACCTCGCTACAACCTCCTTTCAGGTAGTTGTAGAGAGCGATAAGGTCTCCCCTCAGCCTCCTTTTCTCTAGACTAAACAACCCCAGTTCCCTCAGCCATTCCTCATAAGACTGGTACTCTAGACTCTTCACCAGCTCCATTGTCCTTCTTTGGACACGCTCCAGCACCTCAAAGTCTTTCTTGTAGTGAGGGGCCCAAAACTGAACACAGTATTCGAGGTGCAGCCTCACCAGGGCCGAGTACAGGGGGATGATCACTTCCCTAGTCCTGCTGGCCACACTATCTCTGATACAAGCCAGGACGCTATTGGCCTTCTTGGCCACCTGGGCACGCTGCTGGCTCATATTCAGCCAGCTGTTGGTCAACACCCCCAGATCCTTTTCCGCCAGGCAGCTTTCCAGCCACTCTTCCCAAGCCTGTAGCGTTGCTTGGGGTTGTTGTGA
>VYZV01012685.1:15281-26718 GCA_013401275.1 Pandion haliaetus | reverse complement strand
TTGGAGACAGACAAGTTTCATCCAGTCAACAGAGAGAAGAAGGCTTCCAAAGTGTGGGCTGAATGCATGTCCTGTTACCTTTCACTGGCTCCTTAGAAGTCAAAGGGTACACTTCAGGTGACCTGGATCAGCCCACGGCAGGAAGGCAACCAAATGAGGGTCCATCAGCGTACCTGGCACAGTACTGAACGATGTAAAAACTAATCCTTTCTGACAAGAAAGTCCTTTCTTCCCAATTACATATTTACCACAAAGCAGATTTGCTTTTTATCTGACTTTTTTTAAAAAGAATGGAAGCAGAAGTCCTGTGAAAACTATTATTTAGAGGCAGTTGTCACAAGCAAACTGCTGATACTGGGCAGCTACCATACACCTCTCAGTTGCAAACCAAAATTAAAACCCTGTGCAACTGAAAATAAGTTATTCCCCTATGGAACTGCACCCGTAACTGTCCTCCAGCACATAAATCTCTCCACCTCTTTCGAACTTCTAAGAGATAACAAAAGAGAACTCTCAGTGCAACCATCAGTAGTTTTAAATGCTGTTAAAACACTACTAATCTCTTGCAGCTTTAGTTACTGAAAACAATCTTTGTACCAGCCACACAACTTAAATGAGTCTGAAAACTGAAAACAAAACGTGCACAGCAAAGTAGTAAGAATCTGGTCTACTCCACAAAAATGTTCTTTAACACCCCTCAAATCAGTAAGCTTAAAAGCTTCACCAGCTAAGCCCAGTTCCTAACAAGCTTTGCATCGCTATTAAGTACCACAGAATTCAGCCTATCAATTTTGACTAAGGACCGGACCTGTTTCCTAAATATCCCAGAAGAGTTTCTTAATGTACTAATTACAGTCAAAAGTAAGGGTAAGGCATTTTATGTCCTCAATTCAGAGTACTTTTATTTCAAATTAATACAAATTTCTCAATGGAAGATGCCAATATATTCAACATTAACAAGTATTAGATAATACTGTTTTCTTCCTTTAAATTCCATCACCTTTTAGTTACAAGTACCTAAGAGCTGCCTGCAAGCAGGTGGCAAGTATAGCAGGGGAAGAATCACTTTCTGTTTGCTCGGTGGAAGACAAACAACGTCAGCAAACCAGGCGTTTGCTGCCCTTCTCTCCTGTTGATAGAAGGGCCTTTGGTCTGATGGTACACCAGTCTATCAAAACTTGACCAGGGTCTGATAAGAGACAAGGAACACTACATATCAAGGTTTCACAGGAACACACTGAGATTAAAGACTGTTACTGTTACAGAACTCCACAGCAAGAGAGCACAAAAAACTACACTTTTTTTGTGTTATAACACGGACTTTTCCTTCAAGTTATTTCCACAGTTATAAGAGGATGCATGGGCTGTGGAATGGGCATTCAGGGGGTCTTAAAGGTTCTCCAAGATGGAGATTGCAGTCCCAAGGGATGCGGATATTCATCTTTTACATTTTCAGTGCAAAAAAATTTAAGGTAATAAAATGCCCACTGTTGAGACTGAATTCAAACACTATTTCGTAAGTCAGAACTTGCATGCTCTTTACAAATTACACTGAGATTCCATGAACACTGGTATTTGAACTAACACAGAGAGATGATTGTCCTACACAAGTAAGTATTTGAAAACCATCTTTTTACAAAATATAAAATGCAAGTACATGAAAAACTGTTTGAATTCATTCAAAAGTCAAATAGAGTAAACCTTAAATGCTTCATTAAGCCCTGGTATTTGATACAGGTAGAGTTAGCACAAGCAGAGCAACTACAAAATTATACTCCTTTTAAAATTGGAAATACACAATGCAAATACATGGAATATTGTTTGAACTCATTCATAGATCGCATTAGTTATAGTAAATCCTAAATTAAATTTAAAAATATTTCCAGACTTTCTCACTGCCTATTTTCTGATGAAAAGAGGTATTTGAAACAGATAAGGGTAACGTAACCTAAAGAAAAAACCAAAAGTCTCCCAGCTATGACTTTACATGTTCTTCAGGTACTAAGGTACTTAAAAGGTACAAACCTTGAGTTTGTATTTTGCCCAATTAATCATTAAATCGCAAGGCTAGTGTCTATGCTACCAGAATGGTTTCACACTAGTTATGATAGGAAGCTACTGACGTACTTGGTCTTCTTGCCTCCTACAAATCAGAAATTTCAAGCAGAGCAGTGACTGTTGAATTCAGATTATTCTCTCATCCCTGTTTTGCATGTATATCTGTTGGCATACAACCATTTCTAAACTGCCCAGACTATTTTCTCCTATTCATTCTACAAACTCCAACAGGAAAGTCTTCACAGTCACTCAGTTCTCTTCAGAGATGCACTGTATTGGTACTCCTCCTGAGCTACTGAAGAGAAAGGAAAGCTGCTGCTTATAATAGGGATGAGACAGCAGCTTTTATTGTTGTTTTGAAAGAAACTTTTACATGAAGCCTGACCTTTACACCCATGTTTTCTAAGACCGTCTCCCACATTGCCTTTCCTCCAAGAAAACATGCTTCATGAGCTATCATTTGTGATCCGTATCTTTATCGTATCTCTTGCACTGTCAGCCTTTTCTCTGTTGTCTGAGCAGTGTGTGTTCCTCTACGCAAAGGAATACCGAAATCCGTTTTTTGGGGGCATCAGGCTTTTCACATGCTGCGTATACACGTTACCCAAGCTGCAGCTTCAAGCAAGCACGCAGCCTGTGACTTGATTCCCAGAATGCCTCAGACTCCATTGTCCCAGGTTAACACCATACCACACTGTCCAAAGAGTTCAGCTAGTATATCAGATCACATCACCAAGAATCTCAAGTCCATTGTCACTAAATTAAAATTAAATGTACAATGAAGAATATGTTGAAAAACCGCACCAGAACATGCTATATTGATGTAGGCTCCCATCCACAATGTAGTTATGAAAAGAAAGGTCCTTCCCACTGAAGGACCAGCAGTATTTACAAGGGTCAGGGTATCACCCCACCATTAACTCAGTCCGCTGTCTTAGTCTTCCGGGGTCATAATTCATACCACCACCAAACAAGTATCTAGATTTTAAGTCTACAGGACTGGCTCTCAAAAAACATGTCCACTAGGTTTTGAACAATACTGGTAATTATCCTAAAGGCCCACCTCATAATACAAGGCACCACTTGAAGCAATTCACATACCGAACAGAAGACTACGACAGCCTGAAATATTATCTGGAAGAAAATCAGAAGTTCCAAAACTCAAATCCCATTAAAATAATTTCTGAAAATACTCATAGTGTCCCTTTTTCTAAGGAGGGTCTTCATGCTGCCTGAGGAAGAGCTAGCACAAACCCAAGCTACTGCATTTCCTAATTTTGTATTTACATTATGGTTATAGGAATCGTATAGCTACATAAACATAAATATAGCTTCAATTTACTGGAACTAACACTAATCTTTTTTGTGTCAAATCATCTTAACTCTTCTTCACCCTTGTGCAATACCTTCCATCTTAAAGGTACCAAATTCCTTCAGCTGTATATTTGAAGCTGGGACTACCAAATGAGTATTCCGCTTGCTCACTTGAGATCAATCACATCTTTTGAAGTCCCTCAGGCTACCTGCCAGAGCACACTACAGATGAGAAATGAAATCTGTTTTTGATAGGTACCTTTTTGCTTATTATTCTGCAAGCGTTTTTCTCTCAAGTTCACTTAAAAAGGCCTTTTTGCTTCCTACTTTCCTACATACAGCACTACATTCACCTAATAGTTAAGTATTTCATAATACAGCATTAATTCTCCCCAGTTAAACTACTCCTCTCATGACACTTGCACACAATCATAAAACCTGGGAATATTCACAGGAAGCAGAATTAGAAAGGAACTTGGAAGACCATCTAAACTAGGCATCCTACCCCGGTGACTGTGATACTGGTGATTCGTACCTGTTTTTGTCCATCATACAAGAAAAGCAATCAATGTTCTACATCAAACTCAGCTACTAAGAAGCTGGGAAACAGCAAATCTAGACCACCTTCTGCTGCAAAGGAGCATTCACAACAGCCATGCCTGCTCTTAGCAGGGCCTCATCAGTAGGCATCCCATAACCTTTTCTGACAGGCTAACAAAATGGCTCTCCTGAGGAGAGCCATCAACAACCTCTCCCAATCACTTCAACTTTTTATTTTATCCAAAGAGAACTCTTTCAGACCGATTTTTTTTTTTCCAGGCAAAGTGGCAGGAATGCAATGAAATCCTCATGCTTGTTTACAGTTTCATTTATAGGTCATTTATGAACCTCCAAATTCGTTATTGTACCGTGTTATTTTGCTTACCAAAGGCACAGCAGCAATACAATCTACGTTAAGGCTCTGAAGACTAACATTAGCACACATGACAGGAATGGCCAGACCCAGAGAGATCAGCATCTTGCAGCAGTGAATGAGAGTACCACTCATGGGTGTTTTGAAAGAACAAAGAACAGTTCCCTAAACAGTCTGTCTAGCAAAACACCTCTCAACAACCCAGTGGTGAGAAGTTGTTTTCTGTTTGGAAGCACAAAGATTTACTGAAACCAGCTATTATTTTTTACTTTTTAACACTTCCTAATAACGTATATGCAGAAAGATCTTCTATAATTTTATATGGAAGGTCACTTTCACTAGGTATTACACTTAGAATAGAGGTGCATATTTTTTAAGATAAGTGAATTACTAAATCAAACACACCAAAACCACCAAAAATTTTAACAACAAACAATGTAGTGGAACTTAGATATTTCTAATTTATAGAAGGATGAGGTCTTGGAAACTGAGAGAATACCTGCTTCAAATACCTGCTTCATCAGATTTACCTTTACTGTATGTTCCATACCAGCTTAAAAACAGCCTGATGACTTAATTAGAACTGAAATGTGTAAGTTATCTTCCACAATATTATACACTGGTGTAAAATAGAACATATACAGAGGCTTCATATAGTGTTAATATTTAGTTCTTGCATTTAATCACATTGAGGCCTATCACTTTCCAGAAAAAACATCTTTATATTGGCTATAAGAGCAGACAGAATGATGGTTTTGTCATTAAGCATCAAACATTTGGCAGTGCATCAATAATTCTCTTTAATTTGCTTTACCCTCAGAAGCTGGTGTGAGCTGTTGGGCCCTGCAGTGTGCTTCAATAATAGTGCATTAAATGGAAAGTATCTATGCCTGGCTGACCGTTCTGAAAGCTGTTTTTGAGTGGCCTGAAATCAGCTATTTGGATTCCCTACAGAGTCTTGGCTTCAAAAAGAAACAGACCATTTGTAATGCAAATAATCCACCATCTCTAAAACATCATCCTAACAGTTAACTAGTAGTGGTATGAAATTTGCAGCCATAACAAATCCCAAAATATTGGCATAAACCTTCTAGCGTTGCTAAAATATGTAAACACATACAAAAATATAAAGGTAAAACACGGGGAGAAAAAGACAATAACAATTTTTACTCCAACTACTACAGCAGGCCCAAGCTGGATAACATAGTAGCATTCACCCTCTTACTAACAAGCTGCTATTACATACATTAAAATAAAACTTAAAATACTTGAAACTTTAGGACACACCCAATAACTGTATGCCATGAAATATACCATTGCTTACAACACAGAAAAACCACTAGAAACCAGGAATGACATACACAGCTTTGCTATTTTAATTCAAAAAAGCAATGCAAATTGGGGAAAAAGACTTGGTCTGTCATTATAGGATTTTATTTTTAATTCTCACATTTTACAGCTTCTACAGCAGAAATCATGCTCATCTACTTCTTAAATTAAGGACACAAAGAGTAAATACAGAGAACTCATGGTATTCCACTAATAAAAAGAAAGACCCAAACTCTTGGCTGTCTCATACTACTTAGGCCACTACACCTACTCCCAGGGGAAGGAAGACATTCTCTGCTGTAGCATCTCCTTCTCCACCCAGGCCTTAGCTCTGCATAACAAGCCTTAATGAGCTCAATTCAATGAGTATATGAGGAGAAGATTAAGGAACAAGCTTCTAAAGTGTTTCAAATAATTGGGGGGAGGGGGAAGTTTTCTCAGGCACATAACTGCTATGACAAGAACATCTCATGGCTAAACACTGGACATCTAGCGGCAAACAAAATAAGGACTTCAGCTGTTAATGGAAACTTTAACAATAAAACTAATCAACACAGGCTAATTTTACTACAGTCTTTTGTGAGAACTTTATAGAAAGTTTCATTGTCAATATCTTGACTCAATGAAAAAACGAACCAGACGGACTCTTAAACACTCAGATAAGACTTACTTATTAAGGACAACCATAAAAATCAAGTAAACTCAAAAGTATGATTATCCTTAATTCCCCCCTCCCCCTCAATTGATTCAAGTTAGTTTGAGAAACTATCACTAATAAAAGCAGTAGAATATATACAAAAGTACNAACTGTATTTATTTTCTACAATTGCAAAGATCAGGGGCAGCTTGTTTGTGTAGATCCTGCAGTAGATCCCAGAATAAAGACAGATAAAAAGCTCAGTAAGAAAACTTCAGCAAAGACTGCATATCAGGCTTTGTCTTCAATATACTCCTCCAAAGGATTTCATTGCCTTACTTGAAAATTGACTTTGAGGGATGGCAAATTTGAATACTTAATGCTATGCTTTTCTTTAAGATCTCCCAAGCACACACCATGCAGACGGATTATTGGAAGCAGAAGAGAACACCAAGGGTGAAAAAGAAGGAAGCTCAAAATGTAGTTAAGTATTTGAGATCTGGGAAGGTATTCCAGGTCCAAAAACCCCCTACCAAACCCCAACTAAACAAAAAAAAAAACCTCAAAACACCAAACCAAAAAACCCCAACAAACCCCCCCAGATCTGTGATTCTAGAAAAGGCTGTTCAGGAAGGAGGTAGGAAAACATTCACTTAACAGAGACATCAGCATAATGAGAAAGCAAAAATACTATTGGACTTGTAAGTCAAAGAGACTAAAGCATATCTTGTGAAGCACATTAAGTATCGTCACGCCTCTCCATTCTGCTGCTGCTCTGTAAATGCTCCAGGCAGTTACAGAAGCGCACTGTTCTACACTGTATTCAAGGCACTAGATCTGCTCAGAGGAGGAGACTCTATAACCGTGTCTAATGTAACTGCTGTTCAAGAACACCTAAGTTCAAAGTTTTGCATCAGCTGCCCGACACGTCCCTACCACTACAATGTACGAAGGCAGCCGAGTGCTTCAAAGCTGCTCACATACCCTGCCTGGGTGAATACTGTTGTGCCTCTTTTCCAGCTAAGGCTATAAAGGGGGTCCCATATCCCAGCGATTCAAAGATTTAATCCCAGAAGCATTTCATTTTCCTGTGGTCATGAATTGGTTTTATGGATCTTTGGGAAGGGACAAAACAGAATCTCCTTGGCCGCTCCTGACAGTTTGAAGAATCAGCTTATTTTACATTTCAGATACTGAATTGATACTGTTTGCTCCCTTAAATGTTTTGGGGTTTTTTTATGCTTGAGATCCCTTTCAAGATCACAAGACAGGTGCTTTTATTGTAGGGCAATTACAGGCACGCATACAAAACAGAGCAGAAAATGGTGCCAGTGCAAGAGGCTCAAGTAGACTTCTAAATCTGCAAGTAAGAACCAAAGACACTTCCAGCCAAGATTTTTCATTATAGGAAAGTCTTCTCTAACATCAAAAAAGTTAGATTGTCAAAACGGGAAAGAAAAATGTAAATGAAATCAATTACTTTTCATAGATATGCAATTGACATTTTTCCTGCCCTATAAGGTTCTCTCTTAAAATTTTTTTGTAACAGAGCACTAAAACACAACTATTAGGTCAACAGTAAGTCTCAGGGATATGCTGCAGATACAAACTAATAACTCTGTACAGTGATTCCTCACATTTCCAACTGTGAACCTTCTTAGAAATTAACAGTTTTGTAAAGTCCAGATAGTATAATCAGTATTGATTAGAATTGAATTTCTGCTATCAATACTCTTTGGGAATCACAAGCCACTGTAAAGAAATTATGCCTGCAAATGCTGTTCTTCCAGAAGCATAAAACAGCTGATTCTATACTATAAAAAGCACCATAGTAAAACCCTCTGTGCTATCCATTTGTCTTTCAATGTGCAGCGGATGTTCCTTACATTTTACTTATTACGGGATTAAAAAGCAACTTTAGGGATTAATACCAGCATAAAATGAGTAAGTTTTGGCATATCATTTTCATGTATTTCCGGGCAGGGGGAAAACCCAAATAGGCAACCATTTGTTGGCATGTGTACAAACAGCAAAGCAGAAAAGCTCTGATGCCCTCCTAGCTGTATGAAAGGCAACTTACAGTCCACCATGACTCCTAAGTGGAAGGAAGACCTAAGCAGGACATATTCTTGATGCTGACAATGGAAGGCTACCCCTCCTTCTTCTTGGTTGTGAAGACCTGCAGCATTTGCTGCACTAGTGCTTCTCTGACACCTCAGTAAGCCAATTCAATTTATAATCCCAGGCCTTTCTTCCCCATTAAGTGAGATAGGCTGAACCAATATAAATGAATGTTTACAGATACAATGAGAAAGCAAAACCGGAGATCTTCCAAATTTGTCAGGACAAAGAGGTTCACTGATGTATACAAGCAACTCTGGTCTAAATGATGGGGCAGATACAGCTACACTTTACATTACTGTCTAGCATATTTTTCAATACAATGAGTAACTTACTGGCAGGATAGCACAGAAAAACCTAGATCAGGATTTACTTACAATGCTGATCACAGTCTACTCTAGCAAACACCACTTGATTCTTATCTGGATATTCTTCCTTAATTACATTAGAAGCTTCCTCAAAAATAGGATGCAGCATTTGGCTGAAGCGGCACCTGCGGATAGAACACAAAATTGTAACTTCAAAATATTACTTTGAAATATTTTAATTGATGACTCAGGGAATATTTCAATCTTTGAAGGAAGAAGAAAAAAAAAGAAATAAAAACTTTTGGAAAAGCACATCTTCTTGTAATCATCCCACTAACTGACTGGACAAAAATACGTTGAAAAGTAACTTGAATAATTCAGGTGGGAAAAAAAAATAATTGTAAAAGAGTATATAGTTCAAGATGTGCCCCTGCTTTACCTACTTAAGAAACACCATTAATCAATTATAAGCCTTTAGGAAATATATTCCATTCAGAAAGTCTGTTCTTTATTTTTTCTACCTGAGGTATCACCGAGGAAGTAATTTTAAAAATATAGTAAAAGAAGTTACTTGGATTGTTGAGATTCCAATATTCACCATCACCTTCAAGAAATACCACAGGGTTAACTTTATAAGGGTCAATAATAGAAGTTATAAGTATTGCTTAAGTTTGGTAGAATTTGAACAGACTGCTATTACAGCACTATGAACCAAGAGAATCCCATGGATCCCTTCTTCCAGTCATGTCATATGTTGAAGCAAATCCTCTCTTTCTGCCCATAGAAAAGGCTGTAGGACTGCAAAGATGCTTCGGTGGCTTTGGGGAGTATAGGATAACACTAGTGCACAAGCCCGTTATTAATATGTCAATAAAATTGTTTTATATTCTGTTCTTCTAAACACATGGCAGAATTTTAAATTGAAGACGTATAATGGCACTCTAGAAGTTGTCAGAATGAGACCTCACGGAGCCGACTTGCAATAAAACAGCCTGCACTGAAGCCCTGCTTAAACTTAACAAGTGATAGCCTGGGGATGCTGTTAACGACTACAACAGCAAACATTCAAGTCAAAAGGCAGGTTTTGCTCTCAAAATGCAAACAGGGCTGAAGGCCGTTTTCTGAAAGAAACCTGACTCTGAGGGGCACAACTGTATGCTACATATTTTTATGTAGCATGTATATGTTACATGTGGCTTCCTTGTCCCTCGGTCTTCTCCAACCTTAGAGCAGAATATCTACATCAGCAAAACTGATCTGTTCTCATTCAAAAGTCACATTACATCATAGGCTGGCAGTATGCTATGTTGAAGGGGTTATTACTGAATGCCTACATGTAATGATCATAATTAAGGCTGTAATTTTTTAAAATTATGGCCTACTGTAACGTGAATCAACTTGCAAGCACACCCAAATCTTTAAATTCAAAGCAAATCTATTCTACAGAGTGGGGATTTGCAGAAAGAGCTATGCTAATAAGGTCCTAAACCAGGACTCTTGTTACCTTGGTGTATCAAGTTTTAAAATATCGGTATCTTCCAGTTATCACAGAAGTATCAGAACATTGATTTTTGGCCTCCTGCAGTTTGTTTTTTGCAAAATCCAAAAATGACTTTTCAATGGCAACACACACCCCAAATTTCACTGTATTAAATTTACTCCCCATAGGGTTGCTTTCTCTGGTTATCTTTAATAAAACCTCTTGAAGTAGTCCATGATTCACCAGGTATCTGCATATCACAAATTGAAAATCACCATCATAAAAGTTTCATTTATTTACTTATTTTAAAAGACAGCCTTTTTAGCATAATTCTATAGAGAACAGGTAAGAGATTAGACCTAGTTTCTTACTTAACTAGCTAGTCAGTTGTACTGTTGTTATAAAGAAAGATGTTTCAAACAAATAGCTTACTTGGCAAACAAATGCAGCCTTTCTAAGGAAAAATTCTATTGGTTTAAATGTGCCTAGTATCAATTTAGTCTGTGGTAACAAATGAACAGATGCAAACTAATTGTACATAAAAATGGTCTATAAAATGACAGAGGTCTATACAAGGGTTATTAAACTGATTCAGACTGGTATAATGTCTATCTTCATGCAAAGTTTAAATGAAGGCATTAAAAACATCTTTATTGAGAACTTCATTCTGTATGAAAAGACTGGGTATGATTTTTTTCAAAATCACTTTTAAAAAACAATTAAAATTAGCCTGCTACTAGTTGAATGAATTCTTAGTAAAGACAAAGCATAAATTTTGCATGTAAAGCTCTGTGCACTTGCTATTTCTAGGCCATATAAACCTAGTCTTAGATATAGAGTGGGATGTAAAAGAGGTGAAAGGAATCAGAAGTCTAATCACCTACACGGCCTTTGATTCTGAAGGCCAATGTTTTATGCTCACAAAGCAAAACAGCAGGGAGAGGAATATTTAAAGTGTAGTACTTCGGTTTATATATTGCTTTACATTATAAAGCTATTTCTATCCAAGATTATTTTAATTAAGGGAGACAGAAAATGATTTATTTTTCTAACCTTATTTTCTATATTAATTTGCATGTTAAAATTTATTTTCTCTGAATACTTTTCTGGTTTCTTCCTTGCTAAAGATTCTTTTAAAAATATCAAGGATGGAACAGAACATAACATTTAAAACTATTTCTTACACAATAAAAAGAGGGGTATGGTGCTTAAATAAATTCTAATGATGATTTTGTATGCAAGTTTTGATTTTTTTTTTTTTTTTTTTTTTTTTATTT
>VYZV01012685.1:2672-13823 GCA_013401275.1 Pandion haliaetus | reverse complement strand
ATAATTCTCCTATACATTATTTTTCACATACAGGGAAAAAAAAAAAAAGGAAAAATATATCAAAACTAGAAGGGTAAATCTCCTGCCCAAAAATAAATTGTGATCTTTACACAATATAGCAACCATGCTGTAAATTGATTTTTAGTAGTAGTAGTGGTGTAGACATTATAAAAAACATGAAATAGATACTGGAAGTATAGAGTATCGGTCACAGCTTTATAAAACAAAAATGTTGCTAGACGAATTTGCACTACTGACAAAGTTACAAAGCAATTACAAGAGAAGATTAAGATGTTGAAAGCCTGGAAAAGAAAACATGCTGGAAAAGACAACTCTTGACAAGGCTGGGAAAAACTACAGTTTTGATTAAAATTATGGCTTTAAGATTTTCATTAGCAGCAAGCAATGCAAGTGGTGAACAGGAAATTAACAAGCATGGAGAAATTTAGGGTTACCTCCAAGGCATAAAGTATTTATTGAAAATAATTGGATGAATTTTAAAAGTACTTACACTTGGCATATAATCCCTTTTATGAATAACATTTTACAAAAGGATTTTTTATTTTTGGCTGTATAAAAGGTATTTACAAACAGATCTCGTATCACCTAATCCTACATTTACTACACAAAGCAATCTTGCAATCGTAATCAGATTCTAGTACAGACTTAAATAAGAGTATAAAGATTCTTTTTCTCAACATATTTGAAACAATGTAATAACTTTTTTCCTGTTAAGACAACCAGATACAGGCAAGTTGCATACTTTTCACACAAGGAATACACATCTGTTTAATGTATGGGTCTCCTTTCTATGAGTCACCAGAATCAGGACAATGCTTTAGCTGAGGAAAAGCACAGCTGAACAAGCAAGATACTTAAGACCCATCACCATGGGTATCAGTTGCTGCTATTTTTGGGGAGAACTTTTAAAATGCTCTCTTGACAGGTTTTGGTTATGTAATCAAGCATTCCCATCTGCAAACAAGATACCAGGTATTATTCTTAGACAGTTCAAATCCTCATTGAGATTACAATGAAGTAATTTGTTCGGTGATACATTAGTTCAGACAGCTAATTCTGATCACAGGCATTTAATACTTCTATGCCAATCGCAATTCATACATTCAAAGCCAGGGCATGCGTACTCCTTTAAAGACATTGCAAGATTCACACAGAGGTGACTGTAGACATACAAAGAAAAAAAAAAAAAATATTCAAAGTACTCACTTAAAATGTCATCTATATTTCCACTATCTAGACTTGTTATTTCACTTCTTGTTGGATTAAAAAGCCAAGACACCTAAAAAGAGAAAGGAAACCAGTAAGGTATGTAAAGTTGGTATTGGGACCAGCGCTGTCTAACAGCTTTGTCAGTGACATGGGACAGTGGGATTGAGTGCACCCTCAGCAAGTTTGCTAATGACACCAAGTTGCGTGGTGCGGTCGACACGCTGCAGGGAAGGAATGCCATCCAGAGGGACCCCGACAGGCTTGAAAGGTGGGCCTGTGCAAACCCCATGAAGTTCAACAAGGCCAAGCGCAAGGTCCTGCATGTGGGTTGGAGCAATCCCAAGCACAAATACAGGCTGGGCAATGAGTCGATTGAGAGCAGCCCTGAGGAGAAGGACTTAGGGGAGTTGGTTCACAAGAAGCTCAACGTGACCCGGCAATGTGCACTTGTAGCCCAGAAAGCCAACCATGTCCTGGGCTGCATCCAAAGAAGTGTGGCCAGCAGGTCGAGGGAGGGGATTCTGTCCCTCCACTCTGCTCTGGCGAGACCCCACCTGCAGGACTGAATCCAGCTCTGGGACCCCCAACATAAGAAGGACATGGACCTGTTGGATCGAGTCCAGAGGAGGGCCACGAAGATGATCAGAGGGCTGGAGCACCTCTCCTATGAGGACAGACTGAGAGAATTGGGGTTGTTCAGCCTGGAGAAGAGAAGGCTTCGGGGACACCTTATAGCAGCCTTCCAGTACCTGAAGGGGCCTACAGGAAAGCCAGAGAGGGACTTTTTACAAGGGCATGCAGTGATAGGACAAGGGGTAATGGCTTTAAACTGAGAGAGGGTAGACTTATATTAGATATAAGGAAGAAATCCTTCGCTGTGAGGGTGGTGAGGCACTGGAAGAGGTTTCCCATAGAGGTTGTGGATGCCCCATTCCTGGAAGTGTTCCAGGCCAGGCTGGATGGGGCTTTGAGCAACCTGGTCTAGTGGAAGGTGACCCTACCCATGGCAGGGGGGGTGGAACTACATGATCTTCAAAAGTCCCTTCCAACCCAAACCATTCTATGATTCTATGAATAAAGTAGTAACATATCTATGATTTTAAATGTTGCAGTTCAAAAGCTGGAGAAGAACAGTAAAAGAATTGTAATTCAGTCAACGCATTTCAGATGACAGCAGTACTACAAACATAAAAATAAATACTATTTACAGATAAAACATACTTTCATATTTAAAGCAAAATTGGCTATCTCTTCATATGATTCTCTACTATGTTGGCAGAAATGTTACAGGTAAATTTCATACCTTTAAGAATAACTTATATTCATAAATTCACTCTGAAGAAAGAAATGAACCTAACAATCTCACACAGCCCAGAAGGGTGTAGGCATGGAGGTTTCACCCAGATACAAGTAATTCCTTCTGTCACTTACAGGGCTTGTCTGGCTAAAAAGTTTCTCATTAGGTAAAGCTTGCAATTGCCTCCATTTTTACTGCTATTTTAGAAAACAGTTTCAATATATCTAATTCAACTAGCTACAGTCTTTTACCTCCTTCTGTATTTTTTCTTGACACTGCTTCAGTCCCAGCGTGCGATCAGCATATCAGACTATGAAAACTGAGACACCACATCAGCCAGATCATTCAATTATAAAGCAACACATGCATTACTCTTAATGCAGCTATCACAGCAACATGCAATCTTATGGAAGAGCACTCTCATATTCACTGGAACAGGCCCAGTTCTTTTATCTCAAAATGCAGTGAGGAAAAAGGGGGTAGAGTTGCTGCCCTATCTTAGGTAAGAGATTATCAGTGAGTTACAACTTATTTTTGCTTTGAGAGATAAGCATGCAAGTTTTTGAACAGGACAATACAGATTCTGGTCTGGGATGTGGATGTTTCCATCCTGAACAAGCTGTTCAGGAAGTCAGCACTTCTCTAAGCAGAGCCAGGGCTTGGACCCGATGCTCTACCGAGATGCCTTCCAGCCTCATGTTTTCAATGAATCTTATGGTTCCTCAGCTGACAGAGATGGCAGGAAAGGAAAAGGAAGGTTTTTGGTAGAGAGCTGACAGGAACGCACAGGTCAAGAAGCCAGGCAGAGACCTAAGATTCACAGTGATACCTGAAGAATTAGTCCTCGCACTGAGATGCAGTGGCACACGACATACACACTATCGATGTTCCCGGAGTCTTAGTTTACTCCTTGCAGCTGCAAAGAAAATCTGCTTATGGCTAGAGAGGCAGAGCTGACTAAAGACACCAAGGAAAAACTTAGCTGGAAGCATAAAGAGCATCCAAACAATGCCATCTAGAGCAGCTGGATACAAGGATCCAGTGATACAAGCACCTCTGTATTTATGGAAGAGCCTGAGACCTATCCTGGACCTATACTAGAACCATGACTACAAGCAGCAAACCTCCAGGGCACACCTGCCTTTGACACTGTTCACAATTTATCAAAAGACTAATTCAATATCAAACATCAAGTTTTCTCACATTTGTTGCAAGTGCATATCAAATATTGGCCTCAAAAGGAATAGCCAAACTGGATGCCTTGCTTTCATTAAGATCAGCTTTGAAAATTGTGGGAAGACTTCTGCAGTGAGACACTGTCAATAGCTCTCAAACTATCACTGTAAATGGCACACAGGTGAGATTTGCAGCAATCTTCTTCAATTCCTTCTGATTTATGGATCACTAAACACTTCTCAGTGAAGATACCGATCCTTTCTTACTTCCCATATAGAGACCGCTGGGTAGCATATACATTCCATCTTACACTACAGGCTGAAAACACACTTGCGGTTGTAATACAAAATATGTACCAGTGCTTCTCACTTGGTAATTGGACAACATACTAATCTTATATGCAAGTCTGTGGTGGTGTTTGCACAGCCTTCCTGTGGCACTTAAACTGCCCGACACAAGTGTCTGAACTGTGGCTTTAAGATGACTATAGAGAAACAGAACAGTTGAGCTGTAAGGTCCATAGTCAAAACTAACAGCATAACAACACGATCTGCCAAAAAGTATCTGATTAAGCAAGCTATGCAATGCACAAGTTGCAGCAGGCCAGTATTGGGGAAGTTCTTTTGAAGATGCTGGTGTTGCGGACTGCACAACAGAAGAGACCAGCCTGCCTTCAGTCTTTCTCTCAGAAGCTACATATATGGATGCTGGTCCACATTGGTGAGATTACCCTCAGATGAGTGACAGCTGATGGCAGCCATCAGTGCAGATACCTCCCCATCACCCCTTGGGTTGTGCATGGGATGACAACTTCCATGGTGTTGCTATGGGGAGGTGTTGGTACTAGTAGATTTGTAGTAATGGGTCAGTTAACTGTGTGAATGAGCTGGCATGTTTTTTGTTTGTACGCCCATGCTGTTTTGTTGCAAGTGTTAGGTTAGATGCAACTTGTGTACAACCAAAGCAGCAGCTATGATTAACAGTAACAGTTGGAATATTGCTCTAGGCAATAAAGGACAGTATAACTCAACATGAATTTTGTTGGCCATCACCCGATCCTACCACAGCTGACTTTGCAAACTCATCTAAGTTCTAAGGCTTCAGCTGCCCTGCAAGGTCTCAAGAACCTCTGATTGTACCCTTGAAGACCACAGAGTATGATCTTGGGCACTGCTTGTTTACACAGAAAATCCACACAAGCCTCTAGAAAGCAGGAACTTTTTAGCTGCTGCACACAGCTCTGCATCAGCATTCATACTCGAAAACAATTTCTGCAGCAGGTCTTCGTGAAACTGTTTTCACAGGAGCTCAGCAGTTTGTATTGTCTAAACAAACCGAACAGGTAAGATATCAATCTGTTAAACCCACATGGCTTTTTCTACTACAATTTTACAGCAGCAGCACAAATTTTATCTAATGGGATAAATTACACATAAATTAAACATAACATAGATAAGCATATTATTTGCAATCAGGAAATAGGCTATGTTATTCAGCAGACACACTTAAATAGATTGGGAACTGAAGTTGCATTTGTAGATTGCTACAATACACCTTAACTTGCAATGAAAATATTTAACTGCAAAATCAAAGCACAGGGCTTACTAACCAACAAAATCCCCTACTAGAGTGTGCTATGTGCAGAAAAAGCAAATTAAAACTAATACTTCTTTATAGCATGAATAAAATTTTTTATTGCTTTCTTAACTCTTTTTGTGGAAAAACGTGGTGCAAGCTGCATGTACTGAAACAAAGACCCACAAACATCTTCATATATTGAAGGCGAAAATCAAATTAAGCTGTATATCCTATTGCCCTTTTATATAAAACAGTAGTGGAAAAATACTGAGACAACGAACGTCTTTCCCCCAAAGTTGCACAAAACCTGAGATAATTGAAATACTTTTTCCACTAGAAGTATGAAAATTTCTATTTTTGTCAAAATATATTCATAATCACATTCTCAAAAATTTTGTACTGACTAAATAATTGTGGGTGCCAAAAACTTCATAATAAATTGACAGACTCAGGGGAAAAAAAGCATTCCTTGAAGAAATGTCAATAAATATGCAAGACTCACTTCAGCTGAAGCTTTCATAAAGGTATACTGCCTGTAGGGAAGAAAACATATCCTTTTGACCCAGTAATCTTGCTGTCCCATGAGATGCAAGAGGGTTTATGATATTACTAGTATTAATATTTAACATGAAGGAATACAAATTCTTATTTAAATTGCTAAGAAGCTACACTGTTTTGAGAATATTTTCTGACCTTTGATGAGGCCTGTGCTTGACACCCACAGGCGGAAAACAAGATATTTTTGAGGAAATAATTTTTGAATGTCAACTACGCACTTTATAAAACAGGTATTGAACATATGTTCTTAAAAACATACTGGCTAAAAATGTCTTCAGAGTTTTTTTACTTTCAAATACAAACTTTGCATTCCACTGGCCTACATCAGAAGGACAGATGGATGACTGTTCATATTTGTAACTGGGGTGGGGGGGAAATTTCCAACTGACCTTACAAGATAGCTACAAACTCAATGAAGAAAGCATCTTGCAAAAATAATTCAAAAGGAAAACTGGCTATGTAAGTACACCCAAAAAGAACTCAGGTTGCTGCCTTTATATTGGATAAAACTAGCTATTTTTTATATTTGTATTTTTTAAATGCGTAAACTACTACAATCTGAAGGTAAAACTAAGTAGTTATGAAAGAAAAAGATTTAAAAAAATAAAGATACAGTAGAGTATTAAAATACTAGTGTGAAACTGCACAAGTTAAGCATGTTTATAATCTACTCAAAATCACTTAACACTATAGAAAAATGACAAAAACTATAGACTAAAACAAATGAATGCAGAAAGCTTTATACACTTACAGAATGCATTGCTGAGGGGAAAAAGTCAGGAATTGAACAATGCATTCACATATATAAAATTTAGCTCGTATCGGGGGAGGGAAGAGGAGGAGATGGCACACGTATTTTTACTCTTCTGGTCCTCAGAAACACTGTCAAATAAAGCAGGAATATATCAGCTCAGGTTCCTGGAAGTTTCTGAAGATAAACTATCCAGTAAAAATATGAGTAGTGTTAATTAGTACAGAAATCTTAGTATCTCTGATCCAGTTTTGATCCTCACTTCAAGTTAGCAAATGACTTAGCCACTTCCACTAGGAGCCAGTACTAGGCGCTTCTGAGGAGTAACTACAAATTAGCTGACATTTATTCTGATTTTTTCCAATGAAAGACCTCAAATCACTGCCCAAAATACAACATTACCCTCCTCTGACACGCAGCACAAGGCTATGCAAGCAGCCTTACACAAAACAAAATGCCTGGACAAACCCCATTCCATTCCCCCCCAATGGAAGACCTCTGCCAGGCTTCATATCCCTTTTCCAAAGGGGAAATAAAAGCGTACCCAATTTCATCTCATCTTCTGCTGACAGCATTGCTGTTCAATTGCCACTCCACACATCCAATTCATGAAACCCACTGGTTATTCAGGAGATTTAAGTCAACCTTTTATAAACATTTTACTCTTACCAGTTTGCACTGTTAGTTCTTTAATTGCTAACTGGACAGAAGAGACAAGCCTATAGGTTTAGTGGTATTTCTTTTGCAAGTTTATCATACTTTACACACCACTTTCTTGCAAAAGAGTTTAACAGTAACTGTGCACAGTCTTAAAACTACAAGAAAAGGAAAAAAAAACAGGTCTGTTGCATTTACGTGTTCTTCACGCCTTTATTTTTTAATTCACATAATGAAACAGAGGTCCTTGTTTCCAGAGCAAACTATCTGGAGAATACAGAAAATCTATTCTTGGAGCATTATGATTTCTAATTAGCACGACACCTGCAAGGCAGTCAACAAGAACAGCCTTCATTTTCACTTGCTAAACTTTCCATTTACCTTTTCCTCCTGCTGGGAAATCCTAAAGGCACATGACTAAACCATCTTTCTCCTCTACCACAAAATCATTTTATGTTTGGCAACCAGCTCTAGCCTGCATCTAATCCAGATTGACATGTCGAAGTTACTACCTGAAGTCCTAGCCCCACAGGACTCTGCGGCTGACTTTCAGTCCCCAAGTAGCTTTTTCTTTATGCACGCCGCTAATCTGCTGCTGCTCTGAGGTCTGCATTAAACTCCTGGACAACAGGAAGCAGACGGGTTTACAGCCTGCTGTAGGATGATACAAATTGAAAGAAATCCCGGGAGACAGCAACGCCGAAGCTGACAGACATTGTAAGAGCCCCTGAAGTTTGGCTTCAGAACCATCAATCAGGAGCATCTCGCTGGCGGCGTTCCCAGAAGCCCTATAATGAACCACAAAGTTCAGAGCAGAGAGAGATAACAGTAAATAGAGAATGGTGGGGAAAAATAAAAACCCGACATTATTCACCCTCTCAGTGAGAGCAGTTCAACTCCTAATTGTCACCACTTGATTCCAGACCGTGCCTGAACATTTTCATTATTTAGACTAACTGCTGCCATCCCTGTTGATTAAGCAGGATTTTTATTAGTAATGCAAACTACTTTCATTACAAGACTATGAGACAAAACTATATTAGTTCAAAACACTAAATAATGATCACTTCTGAGCTATACTTAAGTTTTCACAGCAATTTTTAAACTGGGACCAAAAAATCCTTTTCCTATTATTTTTCTCTCAAGAGACATTATCTTGAATTTAATCAGGGAAATGTAAAACACACAAAGGAAGCTACTGAAAATAGATTTAGAGATTGCAGCTACTAACTTCCACAAGAACAGAGACAAAAATCTAACTAAACTGAAATACGGATAATACATATATTAGAAAAGAAAACTTAGTCTTTTAGCCTTGATAGACAGTTCAATTTTATAACGATTTAGCCAAACAGTGCTATAACTGCACAGAGCTAGGTAGAGACACCACCATGTTAAAAATAGGTAGTGTGATTTTTTTCCTCCACATATGTTGTCATTTACTCCCATTTAAAGTGTCTCACAGGAACACTTGGTGTAGGCACATGTATTATTAATACTGAAGAACTTCTTGCCAATGAAAATGCTGGAAACAACAACAAAAATTTTTCACAATTTATAATGGTATCTTTGAAATTCCAAATTATATTGATTTGACACTCCAAACCAGGAAAAAAACACCTCACAGCTAATGGTTCCTACAAATTGAACACACAAACAAAGGAGTTGTAGGCTTGTCTTGTGTGACTGCGAATGATTGATAGCTGCAGAGATATCTCAATGGCCTGTTACCACAGCACTGAAGGTTCCCAGAAAAATGGGCAAGTTAACCTCTCAGCAGTTTGTGAACTATTATTAGAAGATACAAGATGTTAATTCAAAAAGTCTATTGCAGAGACAAATATTAAACCTCACTATCACAACATGCAGTTCAATGCATTGCATTTTTTCCATAAAGCTATTAGTAGCAGAATCATGCACACAAACACAGTGTTGGGCTGAGCACAAACCTATGGATCATTGTCTTTTATAGAAATGTTTAAGTCAGGGCTCAAAAGATGACAGGAGGCATATCTAAAAAAAAGTCACAGAGGTAAGACCTGTAATTTATTTTCAGCTGAACTATTTCTAATTTTCAGGTACTTCTCTTGGCCTGGAGGGAAAAGGGCAATCTCCAGTCAGGGCCATAATGCACTGGGTTCCTTGTCTTAAACATCCACTTAGAGGCAACACAGTCCATATCCCTACAAAATATGTAAACAGGTGTCTGAACAACTGTATTACTTAATGAATAATGTTTAGAGTGCTC
Organism: Pandion haliaetus; assembly: GCA_013401275.1. Lineage (NCBI taxonomy): Eukaryota > Metazoa > Chordata > Aves > Accipitriformes > Pandionidae > Pandion > Pandion haliaetus. The sequence goes on along the minus strand of VYZV01012685.1, from coordinate 4,328 downwards.
CACATCCCCAGAAACATGAACCTACCTTAAAGCCTGTTTCACAGCTTTAAAGCCATGAATTCAGGTTCCCAGGACACTACTGGAAACTCTGAATGTTTAGATATTTTATTTACCAACCTTCTTCTCTTACACAAGAAGCTAGAATTCCGGTGGAAAAAAGGTATAATTTGTGCAGCTTTTTAGGAAGAAAACACAACCTCATGTTCTGATAATTCATTCTTTCTTTTACATATCTACCAACTGCTCTGATTATCTGGCAACAACACAAGGATTCACTTTCAAGAAGGAATAAAGCACATAAAATACAAATGCAATATCCAAAATGATTAGCACAAGTTAAGCAGCTGTTGTTCTATATGAAAGCCAGCACCCTGAAGTTTCTGAACTTGTTAAAGCTGTGATCCATCAATAGGAAATAAAGGGTAACTCGGTCTTGGCATGTCAAAACTTAGATAAGGCTAGCAGAGCAGGATAGCTTGCTGCCCCTTTTCACTAAGTAAAGGAAAAAGGCCTGTTCTCTATTTCGGCCATTGCTATTACACATAAAACCCATTACCAAAAACGTTCACTGTAGAGAGTTTAAACCTTGGAGATTGTATACTTGTAACTCCATTCCTCATGTCAGAGATCACGTATGTAACCTTGAAATGCAAATCATATCTTAAAACACAGAGAGAAAAGTATTGAGAAGAGTCAAAGCCATTTTTGCACTTAAAATGTTTTGGAAATTATTTTGATGCATAGCAATAGAGAAGAAATTGTGAGTCATTTCAAATAAATAGTTGAGTCTAAATAGAAGGCTTATTAGGAACTGCGTTTTAAGAGTCACATGGATCATTACAGAAAGCAACATACTATCCTGTTACTCATTATGATCTTCTTTCTACAGCCTTCCTGTGCCATTTATTCTTGTCTTTATATACTGGGCCACAGCAGAACAAGAAATGAGAATTATTTTTTTTTAGTAACACACACACACACATATATATATATATTTGTATGTTTTGTCCATTCTTGGACTAGTGATGAAAATGGATATTAAAATGAAACCAAAACTTCTATGGTATTCTGTGGAAGGAGTGGCCACAGAATTCAGAATCTCTCCTTTAAAGTATAATCTTAGAGGAAGAAACCAAAAGTAGACATAGTGTTTTCATGAGAAACAGTTATTTCTTATGTCACGTGAACGTTTGCTACCTTAGAATAATCTGAAGGACTGAACGTAGAAGTGGATAACAATCTTCCATGCACATGTGCCTACACACGTTCTACTGCTTTAATAACAACACACAATTTCTATTTTGGTAGATTTTAATACATATTGAGGTTATTGTTCAACAAGACAAAAATCAACTCATTTCAAGCAAAATGCTCAACTTTAACACCTACTCACTTTTAGCTGCTTATCTTTTTATTAACCATATAATCTATTTGCAATACATTGAATACATTTTCACTCTTCTGCTCCAAAACATTAAGTTACCTATCTCTTTGNTACCTAAGAATCAATTTAGATAAAATTGCAGTCAGGTGGCATAACGGAAATGCAGCATTAGAGAAATCGGCATTTCACATATTCTTATCGGCATTTATAGATGAAATAACACAATCCTGCAACTCCAGAGATGCACGATATACACTGCTTTGAACTATGCA
>VYZV01012676.1:29492-66869 GCA_013401275.1 Pandion haliaetus | reverse complement strand
TGTAAACACTTCGTTCAACTGAGACCATTCATGGCACATTTAATGCCTAAGTCACCCCAATCCTTTCAAAGCAGAGATGCATAAGTTGTGCCTGTCTTGAAAATGATAAACCGTATCAGCTGCTAGAGAATGAACAGGCAGATAGCAAATTAAGAGTTGAGTGAGTTTACTTGATTGAGCAAGTTATCACTATGAAGAAGATTCTTTATCTGCCAGTGTAATTTACCCAAAGAAGCACCATTTCAGTATGCTTGTTATGACAAAAGGCCCGCCACTACCATAAAATATGGGCAGTTCTGAACAACTTCCTGACAACGCTTATGTGACATCTAAGTCCCAGAGACATATGAACTAAGCCCCTTTCCTGTACATGAATCTTTGTCAATGTGGAACATTTTTTGCAAAGTTTCTCTGTGAAAAGAAGTATGTATCTAACACATCTGACTGCTGGCTATGATGCTTGTGTAACAAACACTGGCCATAAGTTTCTGATGCAGGTAGAAAGAAGAGAAAGTAAAGAGGCGGCTCAACTTTTGCAAGCGTTCTGTACAAGCTACTCTCAGTGTCCATACCAATGTATGCTGCAACTGGCAAAACCCTTCTCAAAAAGCTACAGGGAAAGCACAGTCGCAGGAACAGACATTATGCAACTGCGAAAAGAATAAGGGGAAATTGTACGGTGTCATCATGGTTTCTGATTATTTGTAACAACCTACACATTAATCAGCTTCATGCGACCTTTTTCTCCCTAGAACACTTCCTCATGACTCGAATGCAGAAAGACCACAATTATTCCGAGGTGTGACTAACTTGTACCTAGAGGTTTCTACAGTATTCAATACATGCACATAACAAGATCAAAAGTAAAACCAAGAACACAGTTAACCTTCCTTGTTTAATCCTCTAATGAAATTTCAATTTTCTACTAAAAATGCTGTTCTACAGACTGGGCCAGAGAAAAATGGATGTTGTGATGGATAAATGGATAGAACAAAAAAAAATTTGACATCCAGGAAAGCTGAAGAAACTTTCATTTTTTGTCACGAAGCAGCTCAGGCTTTGGTTGCAGGCTTCACTTGCATTTTCCTTTTATATCTTCTTTTATGAACCAGAGGGCAGAATCCATAAAGATGGGAGCAGAATCACTGTATCAGTGAAGCCACATTAAAGAGCTGGGAAAGTATTTATAGAACCAAGACCTTACCATCCAAATACTGCTTTATATTATAAACAAGACATCCATTGATGTCTTCAAAATTTCAAATGAGATGCTATGATGTGAGGAACCTTAACTAGTCACTATTTTGCCGTAGTTTTGTCTCCCATCGAAATGATGTCTTTAAGAAGTACATAAACAGGACAGAGCTTAGTGAGTTGAGAAGTGGGCTTTTGAAGAAGAAAAAAAAAAAAGCTGCAGTAAAAACTCAAGTTTCTGTTGCATGAGTAGGTTAGAGTGTCCTTGACCTTGAATATGAACTTTTTTCTTTTGAAATCACACCGAATGTTTGCATTATTGCTCTGCTGTTTAAGTAATGAATTTCCAAGTTTGTGCAATCAGGTTACTTTGAATTACCCTTGGATGGCAAGGATGTAAAGAGGACTGATTTGTTAAAAGGGAGGGAATATACCATACTCTGAAGTTAAAAAAGCATTCTTGCTTGTGCTTTTCAAACAAACCCAAACTGCTGAAGTGGGATAAATACTGTTTGCAAGCCAGATTCACTGCTAAATTTTCCTTCTTTAGGCCATTATAACATCAATGACTTCAGTAAAATTACACTAGTGTAAAAGCAGAGTGATCCAACAAAGCTGTGTATTTTCAAACTTGCACCATATGGTGCATAAAACGTTATGTGGTGAGCTTGTACTATTTAAGTCTGATTAAAAGCATGCACCTGTCAATGAAATTCTGTAGCAGAAAAAAAAAACCACAAAAAAAACTTTTCCGTGAATTATCAAAGAACAAATTATTACATGACATTATATCTCAGTTTATTATGAAATAAGCAAGAAGGAACACATGAGGAAAATTAGAACTTAAAATTTACCTGTGAGATCCTTTTCCCGAAATTGTATTATTGGTAGAACCATTGTATCTGCAAGCTGTCTTGCCAGTTCAGAATGAAGAATATTGAGCTGAAACAGAGAATAGAGGAATGCCGTAACACACAGTGTAAATAAAAAAAAAAAAAAAAAAAAAAAACAGCGCTGTACAGCTGTTGAAGAGCACACCTGCCATTTGTGCCCAGCAGACAAAAAAAGGGTGTTATGTACTTCAATATACTTCAGTCCTTAAAATATGTATCAAGATATGTAAGACAGAGGGGGATTTTCCCCTAAATGCTTAATTCCCGCCTGGTGTTTTCCACAGATCCAAGAACTTTTCAGTTCCCACATACTGTATTAGGGTAGTTCACTTGACCATTAATGCTAATGCTTAAGACAGCAGGATTTAATCTGTAATTAGCCTTCAGTAACCAGTTTTTGTTAGTCTCTGCACCACAGGGTTACAGCCCCACCTCCATGACTAGAATCTCTTTCCATTTATGAGGGTTACCCAGGACACAGTCACAACAGGGGGCAAACACAATGAAAGGTCCCATTCAAATATTTTACCTTCGTAGCAGTTTCCCATTCCTGTTTTTGTAAGTATTTCTCTAAAATTCAGCCTGTAGAGACATATTTTAAAGCACTCGTGTGACACTGTTTAGGACAAAGGCAAGGCTCTCGTGTCAGCAGTGGCACGCTAAGAATACTAGATGGGTTCAGGTAGGACAACTATCAACCACACTGCTTGAGCACGCTGACATGATATTCTGCCCACTTGCACGATATCCTGGAGGCCTTTAGGTGGTGATATGCAGGTGAAGGCGAAGTCACTATTTCCCACTAGACAATACAAAACTAAACCAGGATAATTCAATGCCTGTAGAACAGACAACTGCAAAATAGGTACAGGGGGTAGCTAACACACAGAAAAGGAGGCTGAGGAATGGAGCAAGTTCTTGTGAGGGAAAACATGACCAACAGAACCAGAGAGGCACTCAGCTTTCTGCTCCCAAATGAGATGGTTCTCTTGTACCTGGGAAGGAGAAAGTTCTTGTTTCGATTTATTTGTGGTTTACATAGACAGGTACAAGACTGTGACAATAAATGCTCCTTTCAAGTACCCCAAGAGCAGACATGCAGCAGGAAAAGCCTAAGGGAAAAGTTAACCTTTGGGATTCCTCTCCCTGTATTATTAGAGTTATTCATGGGCTCTAAAAATTTTAACTTATTTTTTGCCCCACAACCCTCCTATCTCCTCTCCCAAAAAAAGGAGACCTCAATACAGCCTTTTGCCTTCTTAACAAAAGTTGAAAGTAGACTAACAAGAACAACAACACTTTTCTGATGGCACAGCCCTGCTCACAACAGAAAGAGCGATGTGACAAATGATACTTAAGCAATAAGGACCTAGGTACTAAGATTATATTGAAATGTTATATGGGCAGGTCTAACAAAACCGTTTAGAAAGACTCAGTACTCAGCAACAACCTACAGAGAGTAGAAGTGTTCAGTGCACACAGCTGTAGTACCTAACCTGCCTTCAGCAGGCATTTCTGCAGCCTCCTTCAGACATCTCTGGATTCTGCATGATCTCACAGCAACTAAACTGCAACTTCACTAATTCACAGCTGCCCTACATCCATCCCTGGCAGGTTCTGGCTCAAACTGCAGTGTTTAAAGCTTAAAAATATGAATGTCATTTTTTAATGGAATTAAATAAAAAATGGCCTGGTTTAGTCTCTTTTCTAATTCCCCTGTTTAGGAAGTTCCAGCTTTGCTCTAAGAACAGCATATGGGATGAAGCCACAGAAACAGCTCTAACCATTATGAAGGCATGATATTATACTTCTTTTCCCCCAATTAAATAATTCTGTAAAACCCAGGCACAATCTAGCCTTCAGTGGAAAGGCTCAGAATCAAAAGAACAAAGACCAAAAGAAAAACTACCAATATTCTGTATTGTAAAAATAGAATATTGGCAATTCAAATTACCTCATCCACAACTTTTGAAAAGTAATGAAGAGGGGATATCACTTCTTCATCTCCTTTACCTAAGGCAAAATGCTGAAAATAGAAACACACATTTGGTCTGTAAATCAATAAAGCTGAGTATAAAATACAACATGTGTTTTACGACAAAGGTAATGAATACTCCTACAAAATGCAATAAACAATAAAACTAAATGGAAAAACAGTAACTCATTAATACATACTATTTTACCCTGCTCCTCTTGTTTTAAATGAATGGATATTGGACAACATATAATTAATGCTTATTATACTACATTTAAAGTCATAGTCATACAATAGGAACAAACTGGTTTGCATCTTCATAAATTTAACAACTCACATTTNTAAGATTCTCAGAAGTGGCCTAACTCCCTTGAACATGCTGGGGAGTTTTACAACAGCCTTCACATGAAACCAAGTAAAGCCAATGCCCTAAGCACTTCTGGAAACCACACTATTTACACAGACTTCTTTGCAAAGAGGAGAAATCAAAAGCATATGTTGAACATACCTGCTTTTCATAGGCAAGGAGCTGCTTCGAAAGCTGTTGCGTGGCAAGACACATTTCATTCTACAAACAAAACTGACATGTTAATAGAAATAATGAAAAGTCTTCAGCTCTCCTGTTACTACTACTTTGTTACCAGCTTCTTGACTGAATCTGCAACTACTTACACAAACATTCAGTTGTACGTAAACAACCAGTCCCAAAATACCTGCATAGAGAAGCAGTAATAACAGGTACACTTCAGACCTAATCAACACAGTTTATTTAACTACTTTGAATACAGGTAGGATTTGGGGTTTAGTTTTGGGTTCCCCTCCCACCCCCCAAAATAACAAAACTAGAACAACTCAAACAAGTAAGCTGTCATACCAGCATAAGAATGTTTCATATTCGTTAATCATCTTTCCCCAAAATCTACAGCAATAAAGAGAACCAGTAGATGTGCCTTTATATAATGCATTCACACTCAGGGAAAGTACTGATGCAATTACAGTGCTTTAAGTTGATACAGGAGTACAAGACAGCACATATATCTGTATTCTCATGGCTAAACTGGCCAATGAAGGTACACACATCCTTAAGACGTGCTTAAGCAAAGCAAGACTTGTAGGCAGGTTGTGTAATTTTGCTTGACAGATGGAAAAAAAACAGACAAGCATTTGGATATGTCAGTCTTTACTCAATGTATTCCTAACAATTGTGTGTCAACTCCTCTGTTCCTGATTTGTTAACAATGACTTAAAACTAGAATAAAAGAAAAAAGGGGAAGGGGGGAACTGGGATCTGTCTTAACCCCCGTCAGATCCTTCTCTTCCTCAGTAATGCAGAAAACTAGTCTTTTTTTCATTTAATTTCATTTTAAACCTTAACATAATCTATTCCTCTCTCCAAATACATAAGGCCATAGAGAGTTTGTAAAACTCGGAGCAATCTCTGAACTGCTTTAATAGAACTCTTTATGCTGGGGCTGGTACAGAAAACCATTAAAACTGGGACAGAGTTTGTGTGCTCTCTTGGTCTCCCTTGTCGTCCTGAGCACACAGAGCATGGCACAGTTAACTATCTGGGCCAGAGATTCTGAAACACCCTTTACTTTGGCCTGATGCCACCTCTGACATACTGCATTGCAGCCTGGTGCTTCTGCACCACCTTGGCATGCCAGGAAGGAGGGTTAATATGGACAGCAAGGCCCAAACACTTAGCCAGAGTCTTAAGTATGCCCAAGTGCTCAGAAAGAATAAAGAGATGTAGCCACAGCCTGGGTAACAGCAGCTGTATGTGAACACATAGCAGAAAAAGATGGGTGAGCTAGTTCTGACCAACTTAAAACACTATGGTGATAATACTCACAGATGGCTGGAGATGGGAGAGCAGAGGTCTTCCAAGGTACAAACAAGGGCTCAGAACTGAGTTAAATCTGGGTCCAAACTCAGATCATGTGCACCCCATGACTATTCTCATCTCACAGTGATGGATTATTCTTGTTTCTTGTCTCAGACCAGTTAGTAATGAGCATTACGCTTTCATACAGTAACAACGCCAAGGACTCATGTAAGATTTGCAGGTTGGTTATGCAGACTGTGTAGTTTTTAATATAAAAAAGCTTCACACAAACACTTGGCATTTAAGTATTTCCCAAGCCAGTGGATGGAAAAGGATGTCGTGCTTTATCATAAATTAACAAACCTTGTTAAGGGCTCAGGCAAGGATAGGAATGAGCCTTAACTATCCACCCCCAGGCTGTAAGAACACCTGAGAGACTTTGCCACCTTCAAAGTGGGAGCTAGCAAGCAATGACTTAATGACAGGAAGGATGAGACTCCTTCTATGTAGACTGATGACATTAAAAGGGGTGTTTGTTTGAATGCATGTGGGTGGAGTCCAAAGATGAATTTAAGATTACAAAAAGAAGCAGAGGTTCTCAGACCTATGATCTTTTTCATAAACACAACCTCAAAGATAGAGCTGAGTAAGAACTGCAAGAAGATGAAGTCCTCACAGAGCAACTGTGATGCCATCTGTCAGTTGTATAGCTGGGTCAGGGCGAGAGAAATCTTTTGAAATAAGCTGAGTGTTAGAAACATTCCTCTTTTTTTTCCTTTTTGTTTTGGTTCACTTATTCCTGCATAGTCTGCAACTGTGTGGTCTGTTCTGAATTTGGAAGATAAATGCTTCTGGCTTAAACTTGCTAACACTAGAAGAAGCTTCAGAATAATGGGCTGACACCAAAGGCATCCTATTCCTTTGTGTTAGCCATCCTCAAAGCTTCTACCAGTTTGGTTTTTAAAGACTACCAGATCGTCAATTTCCTCACCCAATGTCCAAAGAGTAACAAAGAGCATTACTACTCATCTGGGTGGGACAGTTTGAGGATGGCAATGCAGAGGTGTGTGTAAGAAGCATCTTCCAGTGATCACCACTCCCCAGGAGCAGTCTACAGTATGTGACAGGATAATGGGGGAATACATAAACCCTGAGGGTCTCAAAGGGGTGTAAGTTAACAACATTTTATCAAGTATATGACGAGGCGACAACAATCACATGTAGACCCCAATCACATGTAGCATGCCCCAATCATGGCATGCTACTCCAGGTACAGAACAAATTGATGGAAGGGTCTGACATAAAATTTACTTCAGGATTTTGGGCTGATTTGGGGACAACAGTTCCACACATCACTACTATGCCAGCAGGTCACATTTTTCATTTATAGGTTTGGTTCTTTGTGTCAGGACACTACAAACAAGCTTGTTACTCAATCCCTGCCCATGTGGAAGAGTTAATCCTGGGTCCTTCACCCTGCCTCCCAACCTCTGGCTGACTTTATTCCCTTCAGGGGTACAAAATCATTCATTATATCACTAGGAAAAAAGAAAAACAACCACAACAACCAAACACACCCACACATACCACCAAACGGTTGTAAACAAATCAAATTAAGCTAGCAAACTGAAACACAGCCACAATGCATAAGGAACAGGAAACAGGCAAAGTACTCTGCTGACCTAGTGGTAATACTGCATTGCTAAGCACACTAATCTTGGGAAAGTTTGGTTTAATCCTCCTCCCATTTCTTCCTAATCAGCCTTCTCCCTCCCCTCCCCTGGTACTAATCAGTCTCAAGACTTAAAAGTTATTTGCACTGCTTCAATTGACAAATCCACTAAATGCAGGCAAATTATTTGAACAGGTTTTATCTATTTCCAAGACATTCTCCCATGGAATACAGAAACATTCAGTTCTTTTATCCTGAAGTGACTGAAATTCAGTATACCCCAGGAAAAGAAAAGCTACTATACAATCCTGACTGCCTGCTCAGATGTCTTCCACATTACTTTGACATTTCAGAATTCATCATTCATTTCTGGAGTGGGAGAGCTATTGACGAGATGATGTATCAGGCAGAAACCCAATAAAATCCTGAACAGAAATTCAAGTATTCTAAATTAAGGCAAAATTAACCACTACTGGGCCTCACAAATACATTCATTTTCATTAGAAGATTTTACTTAGCAGGGAAAACATCATTGCAGCATTAATGTAAAAAAGTGTACTAGAAGGAAAGAAGAAATCACTGTATGCAAATAGGTATCAAGTAATCAGTTATGATTACAGATGTGCTGTCCTTTTTTCTTTTTTAACCTCGGCTGGCATGCTATGGCATGCTAGCCCTAGGAAAAGATTTTTGTAAAGTTCACTAACACCAGTTCATATAGATAAGGTAATGGAAGCAGTGTCTTGACTCTAGCATTAATCTACCAGAAATGAAAAACCAAGAGATTAAAAAACATTGTTCAATTCTCAAGTTATTTCAGTACCTCACCCTGCCTTCAAATAAGTCAGCAAGAAAGTGTCCAACTGTTATTTTCTGATCTACTGCCAGAGCAAAGGCATGTGATTTTTCTGGGTTTATTCCACCTTCTTCATTATCACCTTCATTCACCAGGCTGTTCATAACATCAGAAGAAAGTATGATTTTTCTGTAACCCTTTTGTAATAAAGTCTCTCTGCCATTAACCATTTAACAGTGATGCAGTCCATCCCTTTTTAGGGTCTCTTTTTGTATTTTTCCAAAATAAACTCTGAGGGCTAATACACTGAAGTCAGAAGATATTTCTATAGACAGTTGTCTAACAGACTCCAGATTTGAGGGCATGTAAAGGATTAAGCCGAGCTATAAATTAACTTCTAAAGACAGAGAGCTATTCCAGCATGTTCCAATTCCAATCCCAATATAATGAAGCTTTCTGCAAAGCTACTTTCCTACTCCAGCTAAAGCTGGCATTTTTAAAACTCTGCGAGTAACCAGCACACAGAACTGCCAAAGGCTTCTTCATGTAAACAAGCAAGATACTGGTAAAGGTATTTATTCATGCACCCCGTACGTGCAGAATGACACATAATAAAATTTGGCTTACATCTGGGAAAGCTTAATGCCTCATAAATGAGAAAAAATAAAAACAGGTAGGTGGTTGAAGGAGGAGGTCCGTGAGGCAGTTGCAGCCTTCTCATCTTTTCAGAACTAGGGAACACATTTACTTTCAAAACCAGGCACAGCACAGAAAGAACTGGATCTTGAGACAGTTTTACGCAGCTCTCTCTACATATGCATGTCATCCTCCTAAAAAACAGAGTTCTCCAGCAATCTAGTAAATGTTACAGTCCTACAAGCTTAGGTTTGCATATTAAATAGCTTGGAAACATGAACCCAAGGGTGAGAGAAGCTACGCCTCACCACAGTGCTCAGGCTGCCCAGCACTTTAGAAGATTAGGCTAACATATGGCTTGCCCTGCTGCTGATTCACAGCTTGGCATTCAGTCCTCACAAATATGAACAGTTCAGCAAATGATCATCTAATAGCTTCAAGAAATAGAAGACACTAGTCAAAACTCTGCTGTAAAACAGCAAAAACAGCTACAGTAGGATGACTAGTTTAATAGGGAAAGAATCTCTTCAGTTTCTTGCAAAACAATTACTATCAGCAGGGCATCCATACATTTATGCCTCTTTGTAGTACACAAATCTCCAGATCCTGCTTAGCACAATGTTAACTTGCTTCCAGGCATGGAGACAACTCCAACTTCATAGGCAGTATTAAAACCAACTCCCATAGCTTTGTAAATACATTAGTTCTCATGTAATAATATGTTGCTAACAGAGGTAAGCAGCGCATGGTGAATACACCTCAGGAAGCTCAGAGGTATACGATGCAAACTTACAATGAATGTGGAACAATAATACATGAAGTATTTCACAGAAGTCAGTGCTGACAACTGTAGTTTACTGCAAGTGTTTGCCCTATCTGTTGTTTTTTTCATTTGTAGTAGATTAACGCTTGATTCAAAACATCTCTTCTATTACCTTATCTATGTGAACTGGTGTTAGTGAACTTTATAAAAATCTTTTCCTAGGGCTAAACTAAGATAGTTTGTCCTATATATCAGCTCTTTACGTGGAACTGAAAAGTTTACAAAACGCTAACTTAAACGTTATTGTTTCAAAAGGTTTTGGGAAAAAACATCTTATTGTTTGAAAAGGCAACACAATTGTTCCCTCAGACATGAAAAGAAAGCAATTACAAAAAGACTGTATCAGTGCTTACTTGTTAGTTTAGCAAGAACTAATTTAAGAATTCCGAACACTTGGGGTTAGCTCTGCAACCTGAAAATCCATGCATGCCTTAGAGAGCTTGACACCTATCTACTGAGTTATATATAGCCTAGTGAAGTCAATACATAGGAAGATGAAACAAGCAGCACTGTTAAAAAATGCAGACATGAGGCATCATGAATTTGGGGTGAGAAGGAACACTGGTATAAAGCACTACCTAAAATAGACCTGGACAGATACAAGCTGTCCTGATGCCCATGTAATGGGGTACAGATAACCCAAGACTATTCCGTAATTGTCAAGAGTTTCCTTAAGAGCCTAGACATAAAAAGGCAGTGAGCCCCAGATACTGTTGCTGCTTTGCCCACGTGACTCAAGAATCACAAGACAACTGCTCACAGAGACACAGATGCTGAACAGAATTACACTTCACAATTCCCATGCTGTTCTCTCTCTGGATATATTGATACAGGCAACACGGGTTTATTTTTATTTGTCTTCTGCCATCACTGCTCTTAGTATCTAAACAGATTTGTTGGGAATAATGAGATGAAACCTCTTTCCAATAACAAAACACTACATCTTACTTTCCTCTAACCTGCTTAACTGTTCATCCCTTCTATTAGTCAGTAGACGCACAACAGCCTCCTGAGTTTCTAAATGGCATTTTTTTTCAAGTGAAGATCCCAGCTGAGCCATTTCTATAGTATGATGAAGAACTAGAGACAATAGTAAAGCTCTGAAAATAATTTACTATGGCAGTGGGAAGTCAGGAATGTAAACTGGACACGCTCTGCTCATACACCATTGCAAGAGCCTCAGCATGCAACTTACGTAAATGAAGTTTTCTAACAGCCCCTGCTTGCTGCATTACCTATTGCTCAGGCAGTAAAATGTCCAGAATGATGAACACACCATAATCAGACAGCAGTAATGCCATATGCAGCATCAGGGCTTGCTTGCAAGAAGGAGTAACTACAGGAATAAACTCTGTAAGGAAGATTTCCTCTATAAGACCACTAACATAATACTACTTCAGGGTACCACAGCACAGATGGGAGAACTACAGCAGGAAGTACAACATGTACTCACATGGATGTGGTGTATTTGATGAAGAAATATAAAAATGCTTCACTATATTTACACACATGGGCTTGCCAGATCAAGCAGACCTCACTCCTTGAGCACAGCTCAATACATTTCGTTCCTGTGACTCCTGCTTAATCACAGCATCACACACTGCACCTGCCTTGTTGTATCGCAGTCCCTTTTTCACTAAAAACTCCATGTGCAAAAATAGAGTCACGACCCCACCACATCTGGTGTAGGTGCCCAAAGAGGTGAGAGCACTGTCCTGATCCTGCACAGCAACTAGGGGCTTGTCACACATTGAGGGCCTTGCACCCAAAGGCAATCTGCTAGCAATACATCACACAGCTGCAGCCTAGTGTTATCAGCCCTTCCACATCAAGTGGCTCCAGGTGCTTAGGCAGCATATCCACTGCTACACCCTGCCATAGGATGCTGCAGATCCTTCTTTCCACTCTTGGGACAAAAGCAATTTCAAGTCATTCCAAAGGTCCATCTACATCATTTACTGAATCCCATCCCAATGAATGCACCCATCCCAACAATTGCCCTACTGTCAGTAGAAAAGTTAAAGGCATGAAAAATGAAGTCCTGCTTAAGTACCTGTAAGTCTGAAAAGTTAGGTCTTTAGCACCTAGCAGAAACCTGTAGCTTAAAAAAAGGGCAAAAAAAAGGAATGTTCAAAAAGATTCCTACTTTCCTGTTACAAAAAGCTCTGGGGAAATATTGCTGTTACTCACATTCCTTTCAAATGCACCAATCCAACTGTTTAGAAGCAGCTTGAGCCGTCAATTTACAAACTTACTGCTACTCTGCACACAAAGCAGTGTTTTGGGACAAATATATGCATATATCCACATGGATAATTAGTTGGTACTAATTGCTACTCCCCTGAGACACTGCACTGCATCCATTCAGAACCATCAACTATTGTTATTTGATCACAAGCTAGAGTGGTTTGAATTACATGGAAATCTGAGTTTTCATCACAAGAAACACCAAACTTCTAGTATACTCCAGAAAATCTTGAAAGTATGGTTGAGACATCTGGGAAATGAGTTCAGAATGTAAGATATGATTAACATTTTTTAAACTGTCATGACTGTTTTGAGGGGGCTTAAACCCTGTTTTTTCAATACTGTGTACTGGTACAATGCACTGCTGTTCTGTCTGACTGCCACGACACTGATTCCAGCCATTTCTGTGGTCATTGCTTCAAAGTAGGTCAGTAACTAATTCCTATTTTACAGATAAGGAAATTAGAGCAGGGGATGACAATGACTTTGCAAAGACAAAATTTAAGTCAGGAAAATAAAAAGGCAAATTCAGAACCTGGCTTCTCAATACTCTCAGCTTCTACAGTCTCTATACTAAACCTCATTCCCTGTCAAAACGAAGAGGGTTGGTAGCAGTTCCTAATATGCAACACATCAGCAAAAGTTGATTTTCTCTTAAGTTGTGATTAGGTAGCAAAGAAACATTACACATAGGTTTTTCTTAACTGTCCATTTATGTTTAGTGGGCAATTCAGCATTACACTTCTCTTTCTACAGCAACTGCAATCATAAAATTGTGTAATAAGGCCTGTGCCTCTCAAAAATCGGCAGTGAATTCAGTCAGAAATTGTGTCTTCCTTTGAAACGTTCAGAAACAGCTCTTGGAAAGGATATACTGATATTTGCAAAACTCAATAAAATTAGTCATAAATCAATGTTAGCCTATACAACACCACCATTTTCTTGGGAATTCACCACCATATATGGCTAAATTAAATATTTCCATTAATTTTTATTTAAAAAAAAATCAGAATATTGCCCCAATTTTAGTGTAATCTTTTAGGTCTCATGCAAAAATATCAGTACTTTTTAAAGCATATATAGGGAAAAAAAAAAAACACCAACCACAAAAAGTTTCAGTTTTCTCTTCCACTTACATAATTAATATGACCTATTTATGCTTTCTTGTTACTGCAATGTCATTTTTTTGCCACTACTGGATTCTGAGAACACAACCCCAAACTGAAGTCACAACACACAGTGATTCCCAAGGAATTAAATAGCACAAGCAGCAACACTAAGTATACTAAATGCTGAGCCAGTGTCCTTGGTAAAGTCCCCAACACTGGCCACTAAACCTGAATTTTCCTAAGTCGGACGTAGTGCAGTGTGCCCTCCTCCACATCCCTACAAAGCTTGACTTCGAACAACTGCTAGGTGCCTCCTATCTCAAAACAGCATCAAACTCTGATGAGGTATTTCAAGGAACACATCCGATATTCACAAGTGACTGAATATTCAGATCAAACTAAAGCAGAAAGTGTGCAGGAAGAAAGTGGCCAAGAAGTGCTGGGAAAATGAAGTAGATTCAGTCCTACTGCAAGGTACACATGGGTAAATGCGCTGAGACAGTGAAAAGAAAGAGGAAATGTCATAACTGTGGGGCAACAGAAATGGAGAAGGCTAAAAACCAAGATGAAAAGGAAGAGGCAAACCAAAGCAGACCAAGAATTTTTTCATGAATCACAGGCCAGAGTAACCACTTCCTAAAATGCTGTCCTAAAAAGCATCAGCAGGGGAAAACGACGTGTAATCCACAAGCTGGACACTTCATAATCAAACCGCATTTATCCTCCCATTTCCTTCTTTCATCCATTTCAATCCTACCTGCTCTTTCGTCTCAGATTTCTACCACCCAACATGCCCACACTCTTGTTACTCTTTAAGTGTGGCTCTACCAAAATGCCCATCATTGACTTTCAGTGCTGACTTCATGTCACCTCTCCAGCCCTTGGCTACATGCTTGTCCTGGTTTTGGCTGGGATAGAGTTAATTTTTTTCTTTCTAGTAGCTGGTATAGTGCTGTGGTTTAGGTTCAGTATGAGACAAATGTTGGTAACACACTGGTGTTTTCAGTTGTTGCTAAGTAGTGTTTAGACTAAGTCAAGGATTTTTCAGCTTCTGATGCCCAGCCAGCAAGAAGGCTGGAGGGGCACAAGAGGTTGCGAGGGGACACAGCCAAGGCAGCTGACCCACAGTGGCTAAAGGGATATTCCATACCATGTGATGACGTGCCCAGTATATAAACTGGGGAGAGGTGGCCAGGAGGGATCGCTGCTTGAGAACTAACTGGGCATCGGTTGGCGAGCAATTCCATTGTGCATCACTTGTTTTGTATATTCCAATTCTTTTACTATTATTATTGTCATTTTATTATTGTTATTATTATCATTATTAGTTTCTTCCTTTCTGTTCTATTAAACTGTTCTTATCTCAACCCACGAGTTTTACTTGTTTTTTCCGTAATTCTCTCCCTCGTCCCACTGGGTGGAGGAGAGCGAGTAGCTGTGTGGTGCTTAGTTACTAGCTGGGGTTAAACCACAACAGCACAGTATTGTTTTCTAAGTATCTAAGCTATGCTGTAAGCCTCCGATTGCTCTGCATTTGCACAGAATCCAGGACATGAAGACTTTGAAGCTCTCCAAAGCTGGATCTTCCAGCTGTAGGTAGCTAAATCCTCGGCAGATACCTCTTCCAAGTCATACTATCAGTCCCCCAAAAGAGCAATCCCACCAAATGAACACACACTTGCAGTAGTTTTATAGCTGAACTGATTCCTGATAAGAATCAGACACTCAGTCTTCCAGTAAATTCAAAATACCTCCATTCTCCTCATCTCTCTGTGTCCTCTGATTTACTGGTCTAAGAATAGAAAAGCTGTTGTTTCTGAGGAACTTGGGTATCTAACCTACATAAATACTTGCAAAAGTTCCATGAGACACTGTGTATGTCTCTACAGACCTAGATACGGTATTTTGAAATATCTAGTTTTATGTACATGGGAATCCTAGCTTCACTGAAAATCACTCAGATTTACAATAATATTTTCCAAAGCACTGGATATGATTTACAAGTTTTACTGACAAAGGGATTTAGTCATCTGGGTCACATAAGCACTTTAGAAAGTGTTATTTCTTTCTGCTCCTGCTCTCATGTTCCACACTGACTACTTTAGGTACTCAGCTTCAGTATGACTCAAAAGTGTACATTCTCTCTGTATTCAATGGACATAGACAGTTCCTTCCAAATGGTGAGTCACAGCATCTAAGTTAGATGCCTAAAGTCAGTGCGAATACTTACCTGTGTATTGTGTCTACGTTTAGGCAAGCACTTTTGTCAAGGCTGGCCTTCCAATGTACCATAAGGTAAGGAAATACCACAATTTTTCTTTCATTAATTGTTTGGAGACAGACAAAGCAGGGAAGATTTTTTTCATGCATATGACTTTTCTGAACATCAAGGCAGGAAAGGGCTGAGATATCAGATGGAAAACACCCACAACTCCTCTTAAACCACAAGAGGTGCAGGTACTTGGCAACTTTCATGTAAATAACAGCATCATAATAGCAATTTATCATCTACTGCACATTGAACAAAAGAAACACAAATGAAAAATTACCTGAGCACCATAGACTCGTTGCATTGCCTGAAGCAACTGGTTTGTATATTCAGTAAGGGTTCCTGCATCTTCTTCAAATACACTGAGCAAAGACCGAGTCTTCAATAGAAGAAAAAAAGCAAATGGTTTTAGTCCTGAGCGAAAATATTACAAAGAATCATAAAGGACTGTAAACAGATGGTAGCAAACAATACAAATCGATCAGAAATAATAAGCCTTTAACTTTGCATGCTTCTGTTTATTCAGAATATCAAAACATGTAGAAATTAGTCCTTCTATTCTGAATAGGTAAATTGAGGCATAAGGAGGCAAAGTGATAAAATGCTATGGCCAAATCCTGACTCCCAGTCTCTTGCTCCAACATAAACAGGAATGTAAAAAATCCTGAATATCTGCCTCCTGACTACAGTAATCCAAACCACGTTAAGGACTCTGGGTCAAACACCACTGCTTGCTCACTTCTCTAATGTCAGACTGCATTAAAAGCACCCCTTTCCATGAGATAATTTAGAGTATTATTCACTCTCAACTGTCTTGAGCAACTTTCAAAGGGCCACTGCCAAAGCTAGCTGACGTAACTGGACCAAACAACTGAGTGTTCATCTACAACAACAGCAGAGAAGTATACACCCACTCAGAGATACCCTGTACTTTCTCCATTCTGCTAGTTCATCCTTGTCAGCAAACGGGGGGAAAAGAGTATAATGACTTGTGTTATCTTAAAGACATGAATTCCCTTGGTTTGTTTTGGCGGAATCATCAGGAACAAAGAATTATGTTGCTGACACACCTCCTGAGATGGCAAACAAAGATATCTTGGAATAATGCAGAGCTCTAGAATTTGCTAGATCATGACAATAATGAAAGAGAGAAGACTGCCCCTTTAACAAAAGTCATGACCCATCCTTAGTCTTAACTTTGGTAAATCCAATCTATTTGATCCTAACTGGTAATGTCTTTCATCTGTACAGCTAATTTATATGACATTAATTAGTTTCATCTGCTTACGTGAGGGGCATGCATAAACTCCGGTACTTTCATATCACATCAGTTCTGTAAGAGCAAGTGCTTTATCTATCCTCCTATTACAGGAATCTCTAATGTACCTGAAGTATCCAGGTTCAAATCTGGGAAATTTACTTCAAAGATTTAAGATAGTTTTAAGTTGCTCCACTACTTTAACAGAAGGCATGTGTACTTCCCCAAGGCATTTATTCTTCTCTGAAAAACTGCCCAGACTTTATGTTTGTCCTGAAAAATTCAAAATCAGCATCCTTCAAGAACCCTGGCCTAAGATTAACAATCATTTCATGTCCGCCGAGATGTATCTAAGCCAGAAGTAAGCATTGCTCAGCAGTTAAAGTACGTGACTTGGGAGTCAGTACTTGGGTTCTGTTCTAGACATTGTACGGGAGTATTTCCATACTTTGAGTAGCTCTAAAGCTCTCAATATTTCAGTCTGCTAACATGCTAAGCTGCTACAATACTTCCTACCTTAGAGACACTGGCAGTCAATGCATTTGGGAAACTAGTTTGAGATCTCAGCGTGTAAGGAGATAGGTAATACAAAGTACTGTTTTCAAATAAAGAGAACATAAAAACCAAAGAATGGAAAGAAGGCCAAGTCAATGAAATGAATACCAAGAACCCAAACTTATAAAGGACCTTTGTGCAGAACTTCCCTACAAGGACAGTGGCATGATTTTGAGAGTTTTCCACACTGGGCTATTATTCCAGTAATTGAAAACATATTGCTTTTCAAAAATATCTCATTTTAAATGTTTTATCTTCGATGACGCATTAAAGCAAGCAAAACTAACATCAACAAACTATCTTCTATCTATACAGTGCTCACCTTCCTTATTTCATGTTACAACAGCACATGAAATGCACAGGGTATAAAGATGGTTAAAAAATAAATCTAGGAAAGGCAAAAATGATAAAACTTGACATAAAGTTTATCAAGACAAATCTCAAGCCAAGAGTAAAAAGCTATAAAGAAATTGCCTGAAATAGGCTACAAATCACACATTTCTGCATGCTGGAAAAGGTTTTGAAACACAGGAATGTCAGCTACATTCCTAAATCTTACTGAATTTTTGCAGGTTCAGTTTTTCAGATGTCTAAATATGGGTTGAGGTAGAACTGCTCTGGGAAATAATTTCTGAAAATCTTGGCCTCAGTTATTAGCACATTCTTCAAAAATAATAAAACCAATAAATGATTCAAGCAGTTTGGAAGTTATTCTTGGAAACTTTTATATTTAAGAACACCATTTTAAATCTGCAACAAAATACCAGCATGTGTATATTTTCATTGTTGCTGTTTTGACAAATTCTGGAACAGCAGCTAATGCTGCCGAAATAAACCAGTAATCCAAATATTAAGCTAACATTTACAAGGCCTCATTAATAGCACCATTATCTCAGCTTCTGGAAACATAGGAAAAAATTTCTACTCTCATGTATTTCCCTTGGTTTTAGCACGACTGTTTACATAAATTTATCTCCTATTTTGTAGCCAAACACTTCAAAATTAAGACAATTCTTATGGCCTTTTTCAGCCACTGCTTGGAGACAAATCAAGACAGAAGTACTATATGGTTGGGGAGAAAGAAATCAAGTTTCAGAAAACTGATGAAGAAGTAACTTTGGCCTAATTCTCTTCTGTCTTGCACATAATTTACATACTTCACACAGTTTATACAAAATGAGGTTATATCCTCATTTTAACATCCCTTTGCATTGCTGTAAGTGACTGCACAGGGTAGAGGAGAATCAGGTCACTTTACACAGAAGTAAATGATCCCTTAAGCTGTTATGCTGTAAGTTCTGTGGGAGACAGAGACTGCCTTTTTGCTTTGATTTTGTAGCACCCAGCTCACAGAGCGACCCTGTTGCACTGTGAATCTAAAGCTCTCCCCAAGAAGAGAGTAATAAAAATATAAAAGACTGAAAAAATAACAAACCCCTGTTTTCTTGCATGAAAAAAACCAGATTTTTAGCAACACTGGGTCATTATAAAAGTTAAACAATGCCCCTCCCTCCCAAAGTTGTAGGACTTGAACAAAAAGTAATGACCAAATCAAGCCAAAACATCCTGCAAGTACTTGGGTTTATACACAGCATGGTATTTCCAGTAATTGCAAAGGAGATGCTAACAGCCTTCATTTCAGGTCAGAAGAAAGATGAAGACCTCCAAATTCAATTCAGTGCATTGTTCAGCTGCTTTCAGTCAGTGTTACATTTTTAATCATTGAAGCAAGTGTTGACTGAAAAGGTAAATGAGTTCACTTATCCTGGGTGTCAAGTTCTTCAGCTCCAGAGTGCAGCAGGGAGGTTAAAAAACATTAATAACTGCTCATAATAAATCTAGCACATTTTGGTAAACTCTGGAACACAAAACAGTTCAGGCTGGCAAGAAACTCTGCAGGTCACTTTGTCCAAACTCCTACTCAAAGCAGGGCTCACTGACATTACATCAGGTTACTCAACACTTTTTCCAGTTGAGTTTTGAAAATCTCCAAGGATGGAGATTCCACATACGCCGTATTAAACAGATGATTAAAATCATTCTTACTAGGATGGGATTTCATGGAATCACAGAAAAACGGGCTAAGAAGAGGTGATCAAGATGAGCCCCAAGACTCAACAAGTCCTGACAGGTGCATGTCCAGTCTTTTCTTCAAAATGTCTCATGACAGACTCCATAAAACCTTTCAGCAGTCTGCTCCACAGCTTACCTATTCACTCCTCCTCCTGATCCATCAGCAGATGAGTTAGGATTACAACACAGAGCTACTTGGGAGCAGGATTCACGCTGATCTACCTTGCCCTCCCTTCCTCTTTCCCTGCTTCACCAATTACTTTTGTATCTCTGTCTGCACCACGCTTTGTCCTCAAGTGTGCCTTCCCCACCCTTCTGTGAAATTTCCACGCTTTCCCCTTCCCCTTACTTCTCTCCTCCACCCAATCTTCCCTCCTTCCATCCCCCTTTCCCAGCTCTTGACACCTCACTCCCTTCTGCCCCCTGAAAACACCACATGGCACGTTCTTCACTGTGGGGTTTCCACAGTCCTCAGGAGTCATGTCTGCAGCATCATGGCTCCCCGCAATGGGGCACAGGACACTACAGCAGGCTGGGCGCAGCACCAGAGTGAGGGGAGAAATGTCCTCCCCTGCCTGTAGTTGGGAAGGAAAGGGCAGCAACCGCCTGTCCTCATTTCTTGGACTCCTTCAGGAGGTCATCTTCAGTGGGTCTACCTCATCTTATCCTCACAGGAAGCCCCTGTATCTGAACTACAGCCCTTGGGACTCCTCACCAGAGCAGGTAGGAACAGGCACACTGGCAGTGACATTCCTTCAGCCCACTTTTGTCACCGGGGCCAGGTGACTCAGCGCAGAAGCCTCCCTTTCCCTCAGGGAGCTCAGGAGAAGCCAGGGCACCGAGCCATGCCCACCTGTCCTTCCCCAACACACCTCACCTCTTCAGGGCAACCCTCACAGCCAGCGAGCACACAGCAAGACAGGACAGCGTGGGGAAAAAGCCAAAGGAGGGGTTTCTCTGAGGAAGGTGAGGCAAACGGGCGCTGTACCCCTGCCTCCTCACACCCCGTCCCTCCCCACTGGGTGCAGCCCTCTTACCCGGAGGCCCCTCGAGCAGGCATGGCCTATTTTTCCCTGACAGATGCCGACTAGGAGACCAAAGCCTTTCCCCGACGCCACCCGGGTGCCGTTTATCTGCTTCACGGCATCCCTGCTCCCCGACGGCTCCGACAAGCGAAGTCACCCTGACCCACTTCTCCGCCCTCCGGGAGCTCGTCCTGCTGCCTTGCCCTCCCGCACCGCCTGCTGACACCCCTCTCCCGGCCGCGGGACGGCTGCTCCCCGGCCCTCCCGAGGCGTCAACCCACCGCCCCGGCCGGACCCAGCGGGCTGCCCATCGGCACCGCCGCCACCTCAGGTGCGTCACACCGGCGAGCGGGCGGCCGGGTTCTCCCCTGGCAGCGGCCGCGGCACGGCTGCGCCCCCCGCCCCTGCTTCGCCCCCGGCAGCGGGCCGCTACCTGCGGGCTGTCCTGCAAAGCCTCTTCCAGCAGGAGTTTGTCGACGGCGGGCATGTTGGCGCTGCGGAGCGGCTGGGTGCAGGGAACTGGGTGTGCGGCGGCGGCGGACGCCCGTTGGCACGCCCCGGCGGNCCGGAGGAAGCGAGTCACGGGGAGGGCAGGAGGGAGCACGGCAGGCGGGGGGTGGCTTCCTGCCGCCATTAACTCCTCGGGCCTGGCCGGCGCTGCGGCGGCCTTGGCCGTGGGAACGGAGACCCCCTATGGAAGCCACCCCTTCCCCGGCTGCAGGCAGCAGGGGCTGGAATGGCCGCTCGCAGCCCCGTTCTTGGCTCCGTCCCCCGGACAGTAGTAGGGTGGCGGGAAGGGGGATGCAGTAGGAGCACTGGGATCCCGCCTCAGCTGAGGGAGATCTCCCTGGCTGTGAGGGCGTGTGGGTGTGATGGAAATGAGGAGAAGATCGCATCCTCCAGCCTAGACTTGTGGGGCTTGAGGACTTCCAGCTGTGGGTGAGCCCTTTACTGTGCCCCTTAGGGCGTCGCGGCTCTCCTCAGGTGCACCGCAGGGCTGGGTGCTGCTGGCAGGGTCAGCCCGGCTGCTGGAGTCCCAGGTGGCTCAGAGAAGCGCCTCTGGGCCTCCGCCACTTTATAGAACCAGCGCAGCCGCTGGCTGAGCTGGGCCTGCTTACGAGTGGCCCTCACTTGCAGCATCTGCATTCGTTCTTGTTCATGCACCGCTCTGCAAGTGAAACGATGGGCCTGCAGAGTGCTCCGGGCAGATCAATCCCCACTCAGCCATATTGCTACACTTGGGATGTTAGAAGGGATGCTTTTTAAGTTACTGATTCTTCATTTACAAAGTAATGTTTTATTTCTGTCTGTCTCGATTGCGTTGAATAACTTCAGCATTTGGATGATAATTCAGATGCTTAGTTGAACAAAGCTAGTGTTTTCAAAGTAAGCAGAGTCTTGCTTGATCTGTATTTCATTATGTTCATGTTTTTGAAGGGTGGCCACTGCTTTTGGATGCCTCAGTTTTTCTAAAAGTCCAGAGTTACTGATCTGCAGATCAGTTGCTTTGTGCTTGTCAGCTGTAGCTTTTATTGTTCCAGGTGGCTCAAGACAAAAATGGAGATGCTCAAAACCAGAATCCCATTTAAGAAAAAAACATTTCTGAAGAGTTTAGGAAGAATCCTGCCAATTAAACTTTAATATGCAAACAAAAATATTTGCTGTAAAATGATACGATGGTCTAATCTCTGAAGAAACTAATGTTGCTTCCTGCTTTTAAAAGAAGAAAATTAAAAAAAAAAAATGCAGTTTGAGTTGTAAAAGAACTCCAAACATTAGCATTGGCTTGCTTTTCCATTATGGTAAGCATCTAAATCCCAGTGGAATTTTCCACTTCTGTCATTCTTACACAGTGGTAAACATTTTCTGTGGCAAGAAAGGTGATTGCTAATACAGATTTTTTTTGCTGATTAAGACTATACACAAGCAGGTGGCCTTAGGAGAGTTTTGCAGGTCAGCTGGATGATTGTTTGCTTTAATTATGTATGAGAAGTGATCACTGAACCCTGTAATTTTGGCTAAGATACTTCTGTGGGTCTGACATTGATTGGTATTGCTTCTGAAGCTCGTGATATGACCTTTAACCCAATGTGCCAAGCCTGCCTTAGTATGACTTTGCTCCACTGGTGCTGAAGCTGGACTCCCTGTTCCAGGCCCTTGAGTAAGAACACAGTTCTCATGTTCAGTCCACTTTTCCTGCCTGAATAAAGACACTGAGCGATAATAAAAATCACTGGCTAATACCAAAAATACCAAGTATGACAGTATATATTTACATAATGAGAAAACAAAAATAGATATGGCTTTAGCATAATAATGTTATTTCAAAGAATTTTAGAATGGTGGAAAGAGGTCAGGGAATTTTTTTTTGCCTAGAGAATATGAAGTAAGGCACTAGCTAGGCCTTAAGAATCCATGACTACTTCTGAGCCAATTTTGTCAGTCTGTGTTAAAGTCTTATTTTTCTTTCTTCAGAGATTTTGAAAACATTATTTGAAATTCTCTGAGGAAGAGAAGACCATTCTTTATCAGATTTTCTGTATCTGTTAAAGTAGCTTCAGGGCATTTTTTAATATTTCCCAAATACTTCTATTACAACTCAGCCCTTTTCTTACCCCCTCTAGTCTTGAAATAGTTCAGCAACAGCTCTTCCCCGTTGGGTTGAAGTATTTCCTTCACCAAGAAAACATTGGTGTGGTTTGTGTTTTTATTTCACATTGTCTTCCCTCCCAAGAGCTATAACCTCTAAGGTCTTATCTTGTTCCCCTTGACGGCTTTGTTTAGTCTAAGGTTCAAGTGTGGAAGCCTGTTGTCATTCCAAAATTGAGGATAGCTATTTCCAGAACAGGTTCTACTAGTTTTATTTAAATAAAACAAAAAGCACTTCAGTAACTACTGAAGGGTGTCGCTTTTACTATCTGTCATTCTTTTTTGCATCATTCCTTACACAGCTATAAACTTTGTGGATTGCTTATTTATAGTGATCAAAACATTTTTATTGAACTTTCCCAATACAGTCCAGGTGGTTTTGAATTTAAAAAAAAATAAATTTGTCTACTAATAATTGAAATTACCTTTTCCTTGTATTACTGATAATTGTAATTAATTTCCCAGTCACCTAGATTTATTAGGTCTCAAGGATTATTCTTCAGTCTTGGTAACTCCAAATAATATTTCTAAAATAATTAAAATAACCCATAGTACTACCACCAAACATTTCAACAATTTATTTATACAACGGTAGTGACATTACAAAAAAATTAGGTACCTTTGTGTATAGGCAGACCTTTGGGTAGGGACTGTCTAAGCCTTTGACATGAGAAGATGCCATCTTTGGGTTTCATTTTCCGTGCAGAGCACCAGTCCTGCAGTACTGGGCCTGGTAGTGCACTGGAAGCAGCCTGGCCGGTCCAGCTCCAGGTCGCATGCTTCTAGAGCACTCTGTAGTACCTATGCTTCATCTGGTACCCAAGCCAGTTTCTTCAGAGCTGTCTCAGTAGCTTTACATTGCACAGTATTTTATCCCACTCTGGAAGAGAAGTGGCATGGCAGTTATATTGTTGCATGGTCCAGGAGCTGCTGACTGCACTGGGCAGTGCTAGCAGCAGACTAACAACACTTCAGCTCCTGTCTTCTAAATCCGGGTATTAGATGCAATACTCGGTTACTACAAATAGTCTTGGTAGTGAAAAGCACTCTGATAGCTATTCTTCAAAGTCAAATTTAATAGGAACATTGTACATGTGGAAAGAGGGTAGGAAAATGGCAGACACAGTACCTAGAATCAATCACCTGAATGTTCAAGAAACCTGTCATGGCAATATGAACTGAGCTGGAGAACACTTCCAATAAGCAGACCAATTAATTTTTATGTGCGCATTCTGTAACCTACAGGTGATTATGTTAAGATAAATGCCTCTTAGAATGTGAAAACTTAAGGTAAAAACCCCGGAATGGCCAAAATGAAATTGATATATACTGCTTATAAGTAAGCATTAATAGTATCAAATAAAATCATCAGTGCATTGAGTGAGCATTCAGTATGAAGTAATTCATTACATAAACTAGTTAACTGTACTGTTTCTAAGAAAAGATGGTGCTTCCTTCCAGCAAAAGCCTGAATGCAACCCAAAAATCTCATAGTTGAGAGAGTGAACAATTTTAAAGGAAAGAAGAAGAAAGTTTGGATTGATCTGTAAGCTTGAGATTTGTCTGCTATATGAATTCTTGGCAAAGTGATGTAAAATCTTCCAGTACTACTGCAGTTTTGCAGAAATCAGTGCATCTTCAAACTTGAATTTGGGGTTTTACGTGTGACAGTCTTGTTACTGTTTGAGGGTGGTCAGGAATATCCCCTGGTAACCAGCCAGTCACGTATGGTCTTCCCCAGACTGCCTTTGCTTACATGACAGAAGGGACCACAGTGTGAGATGGCAGCTGGGGACTGTGCCTTCTGCAGGACTGGAGAGTCTCAGTGCCATGCTTCCAGGTTTGCCCAAGTGCTTTTCCACCTAACTGCCCAGCACCAGCTCGGGGCTGGAAGCAGTAGTGCTGAACCTGGATGGTGCTGTGCCTGAGTTAGTAAGCCCTGCCAGCTTTAATTGGCCTGTTTGGAAACAAGGCAGCTGTTGTGCATCCTTAGCATAATTTATTTCCAAATTTGATAATCCACCCAGTATTAATGGAGAGCTGACTATAATTATTTTTTCTGGTTAGACTAGTTACAGAGTAAGTCATATTGCATTGTGTTTCTTATGTTCCATTATAACTTTAAAGAACATATTGCGTTATACTTCCTTTTTGGCTTCATACCTTATACTTTACAAGAAATTTCTGAGAAGTACTGTGCTAGTCACATGTTTGCTAAGTCAGCGGAGTCTATTTATGCATTTAACACAGTGTCTATCTAATATTCTTATTCTTCTTCGTGCTCAGTGACAAAGAAATCTTTGAACTACGAATGATTTTTAGAGGTGTAAAAATTTACCCTAAGTTGTGCAGCTGTCCTGCATAAATATAGAGGGTATATTAAATGATAGTAGCAATAAATCGCTTCAAATTAATTCTTTACAAGTGAAAGATTTGAAAAAAAATCTCACTACTCTCAATATCACAAGCATCCCAAAACAATTTTTAATAGTATCTGAAGAAATTACTGGTTAAATTAATAGTAGGGCATCTAATGCACAGGAGAGCTCTTGGACACATAGAGAAGGAATATCTTCTGATTTTGTGTATGACCCTGAAGATAATAACAGGCTGAAATAAAATTCCACTGAAATTATTAATTGCCATGTAACCAAGATCTCATGCTCTTTGTTTTAATGTAAAACACATGGCTTTGTTTGTTGCCATTAAACACATTAGTAATATGCCAGAATGGATATGTACAGATGTACTTGCTAGTGGGATGGATCAAATTAAAATCTCTTTGAAGGTGAAGGTTGTAACTGCCATCTTTAATTTCATGTAATTTAAGGACAATTACGTTCTCTCATGTAACCAAGTACAGCTGCAGCTTCCATCCAGATCCAGAGTAAGAACATGGTTTCAAAAGCCGGAGCTGATGACAGTACTGGCTAGAGGTATAGCCACCACTTCCCCCATGCCTGCCTCTGCCCTGCAGTGTGTGGTCTCCAGTGGTGTTGGCATGACTCTTTGTTTGGGAGCCTGCCTGATGAAGGACATCTGGTTTAACAGTTTGCATTTGCTTTGCAAGGAACAGGAGCAAGTGGAGAATGAGTGGTTCATCAGTAGGTAGAAGTATTGAAATATTTAAGCTAATATTATTACCTTTTGTCTACAGTTTTTGCAGTGCTTGAGCAAATGTTAAGATACAGGCTCCTTTCTCTTTTTTGTAACGTTGTGTTGCTCCCTAACCTAGCAGATGCTTCCCTGTTTCAGGTGACGATCCAATGGAGTTTGGGGTTATCTGAGCTGTAGTGAAAAATCTTACTGTGAAATACAGCAAGTAACAGAAAGAATAATACAAGTGCTTCATCAAAGAAGTGCGCACATGCTATGATTCTGTAGATTAAAATAAGGGACGTCTAATGTCAGGCATATAATTGTTTTATGAGATGTTAATAAGTAACCTGTTAGGTATAAAGGTTATCAAAGGTCAGAATACCATGTTGCAAATGCAGGTTGAATCTGCAGGTAGGACTGTCCATTTAGTGTCAGAGGGAACACTGACTCAGAGCCCTTCTTTTATAGTCTTTAAAATACAACATTAATACGAATATTGCAGGCAAATGCACTTAATGTCACTGTGTCTAAAGCCAGCTTTTAGCCTATTTTTTTAATCATGAGAGGCCCAGCACTCTGTGTTTCCTTTTAAATGGAATTGAAAGGTTCATGTTGTCTTAACTCTGATCACTCCTTTTGATTCACCTTCCCTTGGCATCTTTCTATGGCTGCTTAGGGTAAAAAAGCTGAACAATAAAGTCATAACACTTAAGGCTTATTAGAAATCCACAGAAGTCTGCTAGCATCATTATATCCCTCTTGGCCTTCCTGCTTGCTGTTTGGGCTCTGCTTGTTCTGCGTACATAGTGTAGCACAAGGGGGTCCTGGTCCATAACTGAGGCTACTGAAGACTACAGAGGCCCCAAACAGCTCCCCTGGTTGCTTCTTCCTTGAGCGAAGCCTGCCTGTGCTGCCCAAGGCAAAAGCAGAGCAGGATGCGGTCGTGCAAAAGGGTGTCATTTTGTGGTTTTAGGGAAACGGCAGAAAACCCAGAGGATGATACAGAAAGCAATAAAGAAATTCTAGGCAGCGCCCAAATGGGCGCTGATATCACAAGGTGTTACCTGAAGGGGAGTGACTCCGCGCAGGCTGCTGAGGCAGTGTCACGAACACACGTACACAAGCAAGTGCTGGCATACCAGGAAAATACGCTGCTGCGTTGGCAGAAGGTTTGGACACTCCCAGTCTAGCTCAGCAGGAACCATCTCCCAACCTCTGTATTCCTCCGCAGTGCTCAGATGCTTCCAGCTTTGTAAGATTAGACATTTCCAATTTTTCTTCCTGTGACGGCCACTTAGAAGTTCTTCTGCTGTCTGGAGAAAGCCAGATACTGGAAACCCTTTCCTGTCATATGACCGGACCGATGTTGCAAATGCAGGGTTTGCCAGACAGCCAAAAGTGTGCAGCATGTGCGCTGAGATGCTCCATCCAGCATTGCTGCTGGTGCCAGGATCATCACCCTGGCACACTGGTGGCTTGCTTTCATGGGGGCCAGTCAGGAGTACAAGGGGAGCAGAGATTTGAATGATTATAGTAGAGCCACGTGTTGTTATTACCTTTCATAGCGTTGTAGCTCTTAGAATGTCTTTGTAAGAGATGTGCTGGTCTTACAACATGGGAAAGAGCACAGCTCCTAGGAAGGCTGGCAGCAGGGCCAGACTGCTGCTGCTAGCAAAATAAGTCTTCCAGTTGGCAAACCTCTCGGTGCACTCAGGAAGTTTTTCCAGGATAAAGGCCACCGTGAGCAAGGTAGAAGCAAGACAAATTATCCCACTCAGCCACAGGCAGCTTGCTGGCTAGAAACTGCCCACCTTATGTGACTGTTTGAGCACCTCACATCAACTGCAGAGTTTGTCTTGCAGCAGGGAAGCTGCCCTGCCCTTTTTCTTTCCACCATGTGATTTGTGATGCAGGAGGTGTTTTGTAACCCCTGTAACAATGCTGTATGTTACCTGTGTGCTTGACTACCTGTCTCCAGTCCTGCAAACATAGAAACTTGGGTTTAGCCTGTCAAATTCCTGGAGATTAATCAGGCATATAAATGTTGGCTGGATCTGTAAATAGTTTTCCAGTTCTTTCAAATTCATTTATGGTAACGCATTGCTTATCCTTGTTTTTCTTTCACTTTTTAAAAACAGAACATTTAGTCGAAGGGTCACATACAGTCATTATCTTTAAATACTCTGTAAACATAAGTGCTGACAAGATCCTAGGTCAGCAAGCCTCTTTCTCTGTGAAAACCATGAAATGTGCAGACAATATGTACAGCAGACAAGAGTCAATAGGACCTAATCATATACGTGAGTTTTTCTTAGAGGGGACCAATGGTTCCTAATTAGCTTTCACCCTCTCAAATCTAACCTGTATGAAGTAGCAAAAATTAAAAAGCCCCAAGCAGAACAGCAATGCATATCTGTGACTGGGAGAATGTGAATAATAATGCGATGGAAAATGTTCTCGTCAGCATTTAAACTAACTTAATTGCTTTGAAAGAAATCTATGACAAAAGAAAAGTCTCCAGAGTTTTTCAGCCCTTGCCTGAAAAGAACTGCTTGTGCATACAGTTTTGTTACATTTGATTTACACAGCATTGTAGCATTGCCAAATGGAGCTATGTTCAGTACTTTGAAAACTAAATCGAGAAAGAGTGGCTTGGTTTCAAATAAGCACTCTGGTTATTGTTAGGTTTGAGTCCAGATCTCTTCTCGTTTACACTGTTGTACATTTGGATCGCTGCTGCCAGTACGTGTGGTTTCACTGTGTTGCAGCCTTCTGGGGCAGGTTTGCTGTGAAGGGCTACCGGGGCTGTCAGCTCCCTGTCAGCGCTTCCCCGAATGACATGTGCTTCTTGTTACAAGACAAGAGAAATTTTGGGTTTGCTGGAAAGGGACTAGTCCTTATCATTGTGGAGGAAAGAGCAAATGCACGTCCTCAAAACCTAAATGCTCACTAATCAGAAATCAAAGCAGCACATCTCCACAGCAATTATTTTAAGCTAAATTCATAATTTTTATGCAATCCTGTGCATTTTAAGAGCCCCAAGTCATGATTTTTGAACACATTAACAGATGCAAATACTAGTAAACAAAATACTAGTGTTTTGGGAGTAATTCCAGGGATATATTGAGGAACAGCTGGTCTTGGGTTTTGATGCATTGCCTCCATTGTGGTGTTAAACCTGGAATGAATGAAACTAGAGAAAGTGTTTAATGGAGAGATTCCCAAACTTGTCTGTTTCTGGGTGTCTCTATCCTTTGCCTCTATTTGTGGATCCAGAAGCTAACTCCATGTTAGAACAAGGGTGAATTGCTTCATCTTTATTGATATAAGCAAGAGGGGATTGCCTCCTTTATATAGATGCTAAAAGGATGTCTCCTATGAGAACATCATGTAACTAAACATGCTGATTGCTTACAGTTTGATTTATTTCATATGTACAAATACTCTGCTCTTACAAATATTTCAAATTATGTATACAAAAGCCTTCTCTGAGCACTTAAAAATTACTGGTATTTTATCTGTGAAAAATCACATTCTGGTTAAAATTCAGTTAAAAACATACTTTTTGTCAGTCAGTGCAAAATAATATAATTGACATACGTGGGTGTCTTTTTTGAATAAGCTAACACACACTGCTTCCATGTTGCTAATTGTATGAACAATTTCTGTTTACTGTATGCCTAATATGACAGGAGTTTCAATTAATCAAAATGATTAGCATCCTCTTGTATTAAATGCATATTTAGATAAAGAGGTGCTGTGTTTTGATGGGCATACAGTTTTTTTTTTTAACCTGGCTGGTATTTGCTGAAGCAGAATTCCATTTTTTCAATAAAATAGCACATACAAGTTATGAATGTCCTACCCAGGGTGAATTATATATAGCCACTGTAAAAATACTGGCAAATTTTAGCCTATGTAAGTTTTCAAAAGATAAATTGTTTATTAAGCAGGAGTGGATAAATATGCAGATTTGATAAAGACATTTTTTGTCATGAGGATGTATCTCCTGTTTCTACAATCTGCAGGCACACAGCATACAAAAATGAGGCAGCGACTGTGCTATTTGGCTTGATTACCAATATAAGGCAAAAGCAATTACTACATGTGGAAAACTGTAATGGAAATCTATATCAACAAGAGAGGAAGAATTTACATTTGAAAAAGTGCATGCAAATGAAAATAAAGCAGGGATACCATCTTCTCATGATACTGAGCAAATAAGAGCGTTGTGTGCAGAAGGGCCTCTCTTGAAATAAAAGTGTGGGACTCCATAAGACAGACTGGTATATTGTGCAGAGGACCATCTCCTGAGACGTGCCTTTTCTTATATACAGTTTTAAGTAAGGAGTTTTCTCACAAGGATGGAGATCAGGTTGTCTTACACTACTTAAGTACTAGTTTAGGCTTATCAAACGGTGCAAGTGTGTGTTAGGTACACATCAGTGGGATTAAGCATATGCCAGAAGTGAAGCACACACTTTGTTTCGAAGGGCCGCACTGCTGCACTGGCATCTCTGACATCTCTGTATAAAGGTCCTTTCTCTAGCATTTTGCCATTTTTTTTCTTTTCATTTTTGTGATCCCTTCTTTGTTTGTAAAAGCTGATTTAGCTGCATCTTGCAAATTAATATATGTAGTGAGAGACAGGGGAAAGAGATTGCTCTGTCTGCATAGCATATTAAAAGAAGAGAGTAAGACGCTTTTCTCCTCCGGAATAGAGCTTCAGGAGACTGTTTGTTATCAGTGATTGTAAAATGAAGGTTGAGTGACCTCAGAGGTAGGAAGCACTGTTATATATCTCCTGTATTTTTATAATACCTCTAGTAGAAGGATCTAGGACAGCGTACAGATCAACCTTTTGGGCACAGAAAGGATTCCAAATTGTTTCTGAATATACAATGTAAGCATTTGTCCATTTGTTATTTTCAAGGGCACCTACCTTAGATTGTACCAGCAAATGCACCAACACTAAGCCAAGCACCATTTTCAAATGGAAGGGCGGGGAATTAAGGAAAATGTGCCTATGAATTTAGAATTTTATTAATTAAAAGTCACTTGGATCCTTTATTTGTATCTGGAAAGGGAAAAGGCGAGGTAGTTACCTAACTGATTCTGAAGAAATAAGACATGGCAGATCAGAATTTGCATTTGGGTAAATATCTCCAGAGAGGTTTTCTTGTTTTCCTCTGCCTTTCCCAGGGAGGACTCTGATGTCTCAAATGCAACCATTTCTTGAAAGCTGGTAATTCACTCTCCTAGGCCTGAACATGCTGCAGATGTTGGAACTGTATTTCACTGCCACTGATATGAATGCATCTGTTTAAGGAGACTGATAAAATATCCCTTCTAAATCAGCTTTGAGGTTTATATAGTGATCCTCACACAGACAGGGATCCCATGAGCTCGGAGAATGCTTGGTTACACAGACCAAAACTGAATCGTTCTTACAGCTCTGAAAGAAAAATCTTGCAGGGAGTGAGTAATAGCTGAGCTCAGGAGCAAATTCTTCAAAAGCTCTGTGCAGCTCCGTATGCTAAAATCTAGATGTTTTTAGGAACAGACATGGCACTGATGTGAACATACTAGTGTTGAATTATGACTTATTTCTTACCCATGAACTTACCCTTGAAAGTTTTACTCCTGAACTCTATTTCTACCTTGTGAATCAGCTAAGAATCATACGCCCTGGACTGTTAGCTTTTAAAAACAAAGGGGATTTCATAGCTATGCACAATAATCATATTCAGAAAGAATTACTGCAAAATTAACTACTATTTATTGTGTCAGAGATTGGAGGGCGGGGGGTGTTGTAGAGCTGGCATATCCACTAACGGAATACTCACATTTCTTTGGCTCTTATTGGCTCTCTACTTGGTGATATGCTTGCGTTTCTCCCTGGCTGACCAGCGGGTTCCTTGTTCATTTCTTGCCAGGTGTTTTAGGGGATGCTGCAGTCACTGAATTTGTCTCAATCCATGTCTGATTTGGCCCAATAATGAGAATTTTATTTGTGACTTCCATGACAACAGGAACAGATAGATGAATGAAAATCTTCTTGCCTTAGGAAGAAAGGTTTAATGGGCATGGTGGTGTTGGGTTGACGGTTGGACTTGATGATCTTAAAGGTCTTTTCCAACCTAGACAATTCTATGATTCTATGAAAAAAACCCTTGGTCTTGGCAAATACTCTTTTTTTCTTTAAACTGAGGAGTTCAAATTATATTTTTTCAAGTCAGCTTCCATGGAACATTATAAACCAACACGTTCTATGGGGTTTTCTTTTTTAAATAGAAGGACTCATCATTTTGATTTAAAAAACACTCAAGTTTTCCACTGTCACTGCAAGGAGAAAGACAAATTGCTTTTCCTCTTAATTTCTTGCAGTTTGACTCTGTTCTTTGCTGTGTTGCCGTAATAAATAATGTCACGTGGATGATTTAAGGCTAGCTGGTACCTGGCCCATCTGTGGGCTACTCACTTCAGTGGAGGGCTCAAGGTTAGGCAAGAAGAGGAGCTCAGTGCTCAGAGGAGAGTGGGGTTGGTGCTGAGAAGCTCCCACAGCAAGCGTGGGGCTCCCAGGCAGCCAGAAAAAGGAAGAGGGGGAGATTGTATAGAAAGCTGTTTATCCACATTTTCTCATTGCTAATGAGTGCAAGGGGGGACACACTGCATGGATTACAGTAAGTCTATGACGATGGGCAAAGCAGTTTGGCTGCTCCCTCCATGCAGGGTCCCTGCACTGCTTCTTGTATAAGCTTGGTATTGCTAGCAGAATTTGTAGACAGTCTGTAGAATGTTTTAAATTCTTTCACAGAAAATCTCTTTTAAAGTATTTTAACTACCTATTGATACAGCTGCCAGGAAATGACAACTTGCCATCACTGCTGCTAACTAAAATTAGTGTAGGGGATATGGCATACTGATTCTTTGCTGTTTATTCTACAAAGAAGAACAAAAATCATGAATGGGGTGGGGTGGGGGATTGATTCTTCAGTGTTTATCCTGATACAAGGAATAAACCATCAACAGCTGCAGCGGGCAGGAGCCAGCCCCAAAGCAAACAAAAGGAGGTTCTTCAAATTGCATGTGGCTGCAAATTGGAACATGGGATGCTTTGGGTGCCAAGGGCTTAGGTGGGTTCAAGGGTGGGCAGAACAGGTTCATAGAAGAGAAATCCGTTAAGGATTGCTAAATATATAGCAACCGTGTCTGCCTGAGGAAGACTCTGCACTGCAAATGCTGGAAGATGGGAGAGTTTGGAGGGGACATACCATATAAGTTTCCTGTGTTCTTTCAGCTGCTATCAGAGACAGACTCCTAAGCAAGGTGGATCTTTGCTTTGACCTGATACAGCTTTTTTTATGTTCCTGTTAGGCACATCCTTTTTTTTTTGATAGTAATCCTCTCCCACTGCTTCCTGCTTTGGCTTCTCTGTTATATCCCCCATCAGCTTGTCTTTCTGACTGCCAACAAAGATGGAAATTCGTTATACGTCCAGATGGTACCTTGCACAGTTGGAGCCAGACTGGTGTGATCATCAAGTGCTATCACAATATAAGCATTACTAAGAAATACTATAGAAACATGGGGGACTGTAGGTTTTTTTTTTTCTTTTTGGTGGCCTCTGGGTTTTGTTATAATTGTCATTTGGCTTCTGTTCCCCAAATCAAATTTGCTAACACTTTTTGTTAAGAATGCAATGGTTTTTCCGAAAACGTTCACAGCAATATAGAGATCTTCTCTGTATACAAAATTCTGAAGCATTTCCTACTGCCTCATAGTGGGCACCTTTGACTGTCGTGGAATCACAATTTTACTAATAAGTTCTTGATTTGTTTTTTTCCCCCCATTTATATAAATGAAAATAATTTAGTATCTTGATACATTGGGCTTTGTTTACTGATGTGTAAAAGCAAGCAACCCCCTGTTAACCCATGAGTGCTTTTGTCCATGGTAGACTGGGGCTTGGACTAATGAATTTTTCAAGCAGAATCATCCTTGCAGGTTTACTGGCAAATTGAGGTGTAACTTTCTGACCCTTGGTGGTGAAGTGATCACAACCACCATCTATGCAGCACCATGATATGTGAACAAGTCAATGAAACTACTAGCCCAGGTTGCTAGCTATAAAACAGCAGTGCTGTAGCAAGACTGTAAAACTGTCCAGGGAGGAACATAATACATGGTAGCCTGAAAACAAGGGAATTTGAACTTGAAAACACTGGAATTGAGAATCCACCATGAACAAGGTGGTTGCGTTGTTTAACTCTGACAACAGATTTGTAGTGCAACTCTTACAGTGAGAAAGTTTGGTCTAAATTGAATTCCTGTTGTAAATTTTATTAGGAAAAAAATTAATCTCAGGATGCTAACTACTGATGAAGAACTGACAATTTTTTTCAGGACACTTTTGGTTTTGAGAACATCCATATCTAAAAGACATTCTTCAAAAGAAAGTGCCCAGAAGATGGTAATCAGCACTATATTTTTTCTATACTTGCTTGAGTTGAGATACAAGCAATTGGAAGCAAGTGTTTTGTTAGAAAAAATCATGGGTGAATAAGGTTTCTACATGGATGCTTAGATAAAAAAGAATTTGGGAAAGTATACATTCTTGTACAAATAAGGGCTGTTTCCTAATGCCCAGAAGTAACTATGGGATTTAAAAATCCTTCTCCATAGACCTGCATACCAGCTTGACAGGCAGATTGTTTGGATTTCACACACTTAGACTAGCAAAAATGTCCAAAAAGATAAAAACACTGGAATTTCAGATTTGGATAATCCCATTAACCAACCTGTTTTCCCAGCTGGGGAAATTTTAGGTTGATTTAGGGAAAGAATAACAAAGTCTTTCTCACTACACCTTCTGAAATACTTACAGAAGCTCACATACATACATCTCCCAATCTTCCTCAGAGGAGATGGAGTATGCAGGGTGTGTGATGGCAGACAGCGAGAGTTTGCTGATGCAGGGAACGCGCTGCTCCATTTCTTTAATGTAAAGTGTTCATTTAATTAACTTGATTATGCAACTGTATTTTGCTACCACTTATTTTCAGTAATAAGGTGAAATGTTCAGTTTGTGTAGAACACAGGTGAAGTTGAAACTAAAGCATGTCTTCTCATTTGAAATAGGAGGCACCTACAATACAGCTGCCAAGAGAGAAAGTTTGCCTTGGGGCCTTTCTTTTAAAAGGTTCAGGAGGGGCTGACTCATTACAATCCCAGACAGTATATAGAGGAATATATCACATTCCCTTTGTCCTAAGTCCCTCGGAACCACTACTAGCTCCAGCTTTGGATGGGTGTGCTGGAAGTTTCTTGCCTTACTGAACTCAATGGAGCCCTTTGTGCACACAGGGCACTTGGCTTGTGTATGATACAGTGAGCTTGTAAGAGGAGTGAGAGCGCTTAGGAAGAAGTTACAGTATCCTTCTGTCATCCTTAATACTACTGCAGGTTTCTGAACCAGTCTTGTATCTTCTCCTTGTGGCCAGCGCAATGGCTGGGTGTGAAGGCATCTCCAGGGGATTTTTGCCTCCCAGCTGCCTCTTCTAATATGTGAGGAGACAGCTCGGTTCCTGTGCTCACCTCAACTGCTTCCTCCCAGGTAAATTACATATTAAAACCATGTTCACAGATTATTCCACAGTGCAGCACGTCTATGGTCGCTGTGATTTTTTGTTTGTTTTTTTATTAGAAAACCATGTGGGGTCTTAAGCAGCATGTCTTTCAGCCTTCCTTTCAGAGCACCCTTTCTTCCTACTTAATTCTCCCTTTAAAATTCACTTTGTGGTGATGCTTGGCACTCCAAAGCTCAGCCTGAGGATTTATTTTTCTATATTCGATTTTCAGAAAACTGGCCATCAAAAAGAGGTGGCTGTGAACCTTGGTGAGATTTTTTTTCTGAAGCAAAATGCACATAATCATGCTGCCTGTCTGCTTGGCGGCTGGTGGTGGTGAAGGACTTGTGTAGCGTATGTGCCCGTTAGCCCTGCCTTACTAAATTTTGAACTGATTGTTCAGGTTCATGCAGTTTGTTAGGAAGGTATAGGCAAAGACCCTGAAAATACTGACTTTCTGCAAATGTCGTGAAAATAGATGGCCAGCCAGAGGAGGGAGATCCTACAAATGCCCACCCTGTTCTGAGGTGTGCTCACTGCTGGTTAGACATTAGTGAGCCCGTGCAGGTGTGCCTCCCCAGGGGAAAAATCCATAGGAGCCTGGACATCATTGACTGCTGCTTATGCAGCTGCTTGTTTTTAATATGTGCTTTTTGGGAAGTCTGTAAGAGAACTGTGGTATCTTTCTTCCCCTTCTCTGAATAGACTGAAAGATCAGGCAGCAGTATTTTCTATCATCTGGGCCTTTTGTCGTAAAGACAGTTATCAGTCCTGTGGATACGTGATGCTCATACTGGTGTTTATATGACACCCTAAACCATCTTTCTGAGCCCTTAAACAGATCTGCTGTAGCAGTAATATCTGTCTAGCTAGAATACTTGTGGTTGCATCTGGCTGTATCCATTGGGTTTCAGCTCCCTGGTCATTTGAGAGGGCTGAGCAAGAGTAAGTCATCGAGGTTTGGAAGTATTTTACTTCTCTGTGTGGAAGAAAGGTTTGGGCTAGCAGAAAATAAGTCATATTCCTCTGTGGGAATGATACGGATTTTGAATCAAAAAAGACTGCTTGCAGACTTTGTAAACTCATCTTGCACGTTTCTCAGTGCTGTTGATACTAATTGGGGAAAGCGAATCTGTAGCTCTTACCAACCTGGCAGGTCTTCAGTTTCACCACTATGCTTCTATGAGAAGAGAAATACCGAAAGCAACCAATAAATATTTCCTTAAAATAGCGAACTGGATGTTATTGATAGCAGATGTTGGGCTCGCAGCCTGGACCTGTGGTCACACCGGTTTCCCCCGCGGTGAACGAGGGGTGTCCCAAAGCTGGCGTGAAACCCCTGAGGCAAGGGGCACCCTCGCTGCCCGGGGGAGCTCCGAGCTTGCTGCCTGCCTGTGGGGATCGTGATGGGTCCTGCAGGCTTACGCCTCTCTTGAACCTTATCTGCGGCTTAACAGCTCCGGCCCGGGGCAACTAGGGGAGAGCCCGGGCAGGTCGGGGCTGCCTTTCCTCGGGGATGGACTGGGGAGTGCAGTGAGGGGCCGGGGCTGGGGCCGGGCGGCGGCGCTGGGGGCCGGCGGTTTCCCGGGCGATGGGTGGGGAGAGGAGGAGGGAGAGGAGGAGGAGGAGGAGGAGGAGGGAGAGGAG
>VYZV01012676.1:9091-29434 GCA_013401275.1 Pandion haliaetus | reverse complement strand
GAGGTAGGGCGGCGGCGGCGGGGCCGGGCCGGGCGAGCGGCGGTCTGAGCATCCCCGCGGGCAGCCCTGCCGGGGGGCTGCGGGTTCGGGGGGCTGCGGGCGGGCACGCAGCCACCCCCGGTGGGGCTGCGTCCCTGCCGGTTTGGGGGGATGCCCGTCCGAGCCGCGGGAATCGCTGCCCGCGCTCCTGCAAGAGCATCTTCCTTTTCCCGAGGCTGACCCGCTTGCCCAGGGGAGAGAGGGGTGATGTGGCCCGCCGGGGAAAACCGGAGGCTTGCTGGTGCCCCGGGTGTCGTGAGGGTCACTGCCTCCAACAGTAGCTGCCCTAGGCACGGCGAGCCCAGACCGGGAGCTGGACGTAAGGATCCCACCCGGGGTGTAAGCTCCATCCTCTTTGCTTCCCTATAAGGCCACGAATGCCACTTCTGAAATGAATTGGTGGCACTTCTTCTCCTCTGATTGCCGGAGAAGTTGGAGGATATTCCAAGGTTGAGGTTTCTTGCATGTTAATGTGTACCGCTGGCGCTGGCTGGTGTGTCCAGCTGCCTTCCTTATTTGTTCATTGTTGTTTTCAAAAGAGATAAGATCTGGGAAGATGATGCTGTTGTGCTCTTCCTCCCCCCAGCCCCTGCAAAACTGAAAGTGTATGGAAATTGATAAGTGGACTTTCACCATGTAATTATAAATACGAGCATTTCTCAATCGTTTTTCATCCTCACTGCACTTGGCAAACATTGCCATCTGTTTCAGTACCTGTGTTAAGTCTTTCAGATGCACTTGTTAGCTTCGTAATCTCTCGAAAATACACGGCAAAGTAGTGGCCAGACCAGTTAGAACTACTGGGTCTCCATCTCTTACCGTTTTGACTTTATCCAGAGCTTCAGCGGTGCCTCAGGTGGTGCTAGTCCCGGTTTGAAGAACTGGGCACATCTCTGAGTGGGAATCATGATGCCTTCTCCGACTTGTATGTATATGTCTGTGTTTGGGTGGTGTGTTGCTGGTTTACCCACTAAACCCTGCACTTCACACTTACTTTATTGCTGCTGCCATTGTTGCTTACTTGATTCCTGTTAAATGATTGTAAATTAGGTTTTAGGTATCATATGTATCTATCAGAGGCCTCTCATCCATAAAATATATACTGTATGAATTTGCTTGAACTTCCAGCACTCTTACTAGAGCTCTTCTGTTTGCACACATTATTTCTCTCCCATTAGTCAATTCCTGCATTGCTGTGACTAGAAGTTGTTTCAGTATATGACCAGTGTAGCTTCATACCGCTGGGGTGATGCTTGTTCACATCCCATTTCTGTTTGCTGGGTAAAAGCACCACAGCAAGTATCAGAGAGTCTCAGAGGAAAATTCTGAGTTGATTATTAATCCCTTTGTGGTAGCTTGTCGATTAATGTTGATCTGGCCACTCTCTGGAACTTGTACCAGAACGCAAATGGGTAAATTTCAAATAGACTATTTCTGACAGCAGTAGTAGTTAGTGAATTATGTTGAACTAAAGGTTTGTTTAAATAAATGTGTTAATTGTTGCATTAAAGGCAGTTATTCTCAACAGTTTTTGGCTTGTAGATTCATAAATTGTTTTTACTGAAGGTGCGGCCCCTTTGGTAGTTTAACTTGCCTGTACTGTTATTCATAATGCATTTGAACTTGCATTTTGTGGCAACATTTTGCATACTCTTTAGAAACGGTCCACAGATCTCCAATGGCTTAGCACAGGTGAAAAAAGACAATGCCATGTAAAACACATAATTAGTACAATGGAATTATTACTGTTGCACTGGTAGACCTCTCCAAAGCAAATACAGCTCTGAAAGGTCCAGTTATCTTCTTATTTTCACTGCTGTCAGGAATAGCTCTATGCAGTCTATGGTCTTAAAATAATGAACAACAGGTAATAAAAGTAAGAAGTCAGGTGTGTCTATTTTTTCCATTTAGTATTTCTTACAAAGTGTGTCTAATAAAAATAAAATTATTTTATGTAGGGGAAGGAGAAGATGTACCATTTTTAATCAGAATCCTAGAGCTTATAAGGAAAGTGAAACTCAATATTTTACCAAAAGACGTGAATACTGTGTAAATACAAATTAATTTTTTGTCTTGCACAGCATGACTACATCTTTAGTGCTAAAGTTATGACTATTCTACAGTCAGTAATGTCAAAGCTAGAGGTACATAACATATAATTAACCTGTAACACTCTCTGTCATATTACATGACTAAGGATAATATTGTAGCATACTTCACAGAATACATTAAATGTGTTATGCTCGTCCCCATTTTCTTACTCTGGTAAAATTTCTTTTGTAGCCTAACTCAATTTTTCCTAAGCAGACGTATATGTAATGATAGTTCAGCTAATGATATTGTCTTCTGTTGCATGGCTAGAATGACATCAGAGGAGCTATCAGCCCTATGGTCTGCAAGATCTAAACTAATAGACATGATCTAGAATAACATTTCTGTCTGTGGTGCAGTACTCCAGAACACCAGTATAACTCACAGAATTTAAATTTTCCTTCCAGAGCATCAGACACTGGCAAAAGGCTCCTTGGTTGAGAAATGGCAACTTCTGTTAGCCGAGTAAACTGATTTATACACATCCTTCTTAAATCACCCAGCTATTTTACCTGTTAACTATGGATTATATTTATTTTTTAAATTTCCCATTATCCATAGGAAGTTTTATTACCAAATTGCTATTTTCATGATTTTTTGCTATCTTGCTTTACATATACTTCTTTCATGTTATTTCCTGGTGTTTTGGAAGCTCCAAAATAGCTCATTTTTCATCTTTTAAAAATATGCCCTTAAAAGTTAATTTACTTTTTTTCTGAGTTAAGGCATTTCCCTTCATTCTAGTATTGCTTCACTAACAATTTTTAACTGCCTCCTCCTTTCTGTATAAATTGTAGTAGCAATGACAGAACCTTAAATTATGGTACTCACTGGAGGCTGGCAGTCTAGCCATAATTTAAATATACAGAGAAGCCGTTAGTCTGTGGAGAGCTTCAAATACAGCAAAGCTATGATGAAGGAGAACTTTCACACCAAGTTTAAACAGATTTTTTAACTTCAAGTTTGGTGGAATACCCAGGAAACCATCCTGCCATTCTACTTAAAATCAAACTAATTTTTAAAATTAATGTTTGATCAGGTCAAGTCTATGTGCAGAACTCCACCTGATGAGTTGAAGAAGTAATCAATTTGAAGTAAATTGATATAATTCTGTCCTCAGTTACACTAGGATATAAATAGAATAAATTAATTGATGGTAGGACTTGGTTCCATGTTGCTGTCTTTTGGAGCAAATCAGAAAGGAGCCTACAATAGAAAACTCACTCGTAATCTTAACTGTTGCATGCATGTATGTGTAATTTTGAGGTTTCTATTTCCTTTTTTTGTAACAATTTGAAGTATTTGCAATATTGTAGGAAAAGAAAATGTTTCATAATCTGCTCTAGATACTGGCATTTTATGTGTCCATGTTTTTATTCATATAAGTGGTTGCCTCTCATCCTTTTTATGTTTTTCTGAAGTTTTTGTCTTCCATGTTCACTCATGATGCATTTCTCAGCACAGAGGAATATCGTCTGTGGCTATCAATTGCTTTCAACCATCTTTTACATTTGTCTTGCATTTACTGAAATCATGCAGGGTTGCCAGTTACAAGCTGCTGTTGTTTTCAAAGTGCAAAACCCCCTCTCACTGAATGGAAGATACTTTGGGATATGTTCTTGTCCTTCTTCATTTGTGACTGTTCCAATGCCACGGGATTTTTTTGAGGGATCACAGATCCTCTACTCTAGACAGAATGTTTTTTTTTCCTGTAATCCCTTGGGGTCAGAGCGATGTATGGCTGAATGGGCCTCGTTTATTCTGCAGGCTGTAGTCTCCTTCTCCTGCAGCTCTAAAATGCCAAGATGCACCCATGGTCCTACTATGTAGATGGGGTGAGCAGAGGGGTCATTCAGGATGATTCAGTACTGCCTATTTTTTGTGGATGCAGCTTCCTGGCTACCCCTCTGTCTGTTGTTGAGGAAAACAAAACCAACATGAGCCTATCGAGGTTTGTAGGGTCAAGTGCTGCCTTTTTTTAGGCCAAGCTGATATAGTGGGAAAAAATGGACAAGCTTTGAAATATGTGAGGCTTTTCTCAACTCATATATCTAAAACATCATGGCTACAAGAGCACTAAGCCTTGCTGCTGTGGAACAGCTATGCACTGTTTGTGAATCGGTAGTAAACAAGATTCTTTCGCTGAACTTCTGGCAGGAGAAACTTGAGTAGCTATAAAATAATGTGTCACTCACTAAACATGGAAGAGTTAGAGAAATATGTCAGTGAAGTAACAGGGGTGAGGGTGAATGGATTGGACTTTAAAAACAAACATGTCTGTACAAACTGAGATGTTATTGGGTTCCTTGTGAAATAAAATCTATGTATAAGGAGTGTTCAGGCTCCCTAATGAAGAAAACCTTACGAGTTTTTACATAGAGATACTTATGGGCCACCTAACTGAAGTGATGTTCATTTGCAAACTCAGAAGTCTTCCAGGAAGAAGACTGCTTTGTAACCTGGAAATACTTTCAGGTCTATATTCAGGTACTTCAGTGGTACTCAAGTGAATTTGGACCAAACTCTTGTTTCACTTTTGCTAGTGAAAATGAGAAATAACACCACTGTAATCAATGGAATCCCATCAATGCAAGTGAGGATAACCTGGTTCTTTGTGCTTATAAAAACAATAGAAAACAAACTATTTGTTTATTATGTGTATATATTTATTATAAATAGTAAAAA
This sequence comes from Pandion haliaetus, assembly GCA_013401275.1. Classification (NCBI taxonomy): domain Eukaryota; kingdom Metazoa; phylum Chordata; class Aves; order Accipitriformes; family Pandionidae; genus Pandion; species Pandion haliaetus. The sequence continues at coordinate 24,619 of VYZV01012676.1, read as the reverse complement.
TGATATCTTAAAAAGTGAATGTTTTTATCACACTTAGTTCTCAGTGGTTTTGTGTCAGGTGCATTTCAAAATGCTGCAGTGATTTTTCAGCAGTGGTACCCTCTCTAATACTCAAAGGAAGCAAGCGCTGCCAGGTGTGAATGCTAGCGGCACATCTCCATTCTCAAACACAGGTTCATAGCTGTATAGCTGTATGCGAAGCCCAAGTTGATGGGTCTGAGAGACAGCTCCTGTCCCCAGCGTGCAAATGTATGTTTACTGTAATGCATTTAAGACAGGTATGGCATTGAAGTGTGCCTGGTGATTGACTGGAACTTGAGTATCTCCACTGGGAAATGTAGTGGTACTGTAGGTACACAGTTCTTCTCAATCACTAAGGTTTCGGTTTGTGTATTAAACACTTTTTACCTTTGGTATACTTCCTGCAAGGAAGGCATTAGTTTTTCAAATGAGGATCCAAAGTGCTGAGACCTCAGCTTATACTCAGAAACGGCTTGGGAAAGGACCATGAACATTTTTGGAGAAACTGAGTTTGTTTGCAGTGAGCTTAAGTTGAGAAAATGAGAAAGTTGCGGTTCTGGTGCTGAACAGGCACAGCATAGGAACAGTTTCTTCTGGGGAAAAAAAAAGTCCTGCTAACTACATCAATGCAGCTAGGCTTTTCAAAATGTATGTTGTCTGAGGTGTTGCTGATGCCTAGTCTCTGTCTAGATGTGCAGGGTTGTGCCCTGAAGGTACATAGCTGAGCTGACTCTGGGTGAACTAGCCTTGGTAGCAGAAAACATCTGCCTACATCGGCTGAGATTGAGCTTGCATGCAGCGCTGCAATGCCAACCTTCCACCTGGACACAATTAATTTGAAGGGTTTGTATGTAGTACTGCATAGACGTGCCTATAAAGCCAAAAAGTCTCAGAAAGCTGCCTGGTAGAATAAAGTTTTAAAGTGAGGACCTGAGCTTATTTTGCATAGAAGTACTTCCTCCAGCTTAATTAAGAGTTTCTGCTGATACATACAGCTGTACTGAGGTTTTGCTGACTATGGAAGCAATACTAACAACAATGTGTACAGTCTTCTACAAGTCTAGTCTACATTGTTGCTGGGAAAAGGAGGGATAGTCAAGTCATAGGAATTGGGAGTGATACTATGTTCAAGAGTTAGCTGTAGAGGGAGATGTTTCCTGCCATCCAAGCCATCCATTCAGATAGACAGTGCTGGAAGGCCTTGCAGGACTGTTTTTTCCTCTCTGCATTTAAAATAAGGGTGCAGAAAGCATAGTCTTACACATCAGAGTGAGACAAAAGATATTTGCTATTTATGGGTATTTTTTAGCAGCAAAAATAAAGTTTTTCAAGACATGAAGTGCTGTGCCTGAAAAAAACCTAACCTACCTCCAAACCCATAACACCTTTTGGTTTGACAGCTAGTTTCTTCAGAGTGAGCTCGGATAACCTCTTCCAGCTAAGTACTGAGAGAAAGAGGAAAAGGAGAAGTGAAAGGTTTTCTAATGTCTATCCTAGTGTGTGTAATTAATAGAAGGGAGAATTTGCTGGTTACTCAACTGAATGATATACCAGCAATAGCAACATGGCATTAATAACTTGGGAGGAACAGGAAAGAGTTTGTACTTGAGTGAATGTTCCTCTCCCAGCAAGAAGCGTCTGAGTCACCAAAAAAAAATCAATCACTGAGATCAGACAGCCAGGTGGTAGCTTTTGTCTTTTTGCTTTTTTGTTAAACAGCAAGATGAATTAAGGGGTTGTTGATCTCTTTAGATGTCTGGGGCTTTGGATGGATTGTGTCCCAATGTTTATATTAGTTCTGTCTAGTTGTTTTATAAAACTTTGTTTATCTGGCAGGAAGAGTGGAGCAGCATTTTACACATGTGGTGCCAAGTCTACAACTGAATCAAACGACAAAATAAACAGGCATTCAGGAGTAACTGCTTGGTTAGTTGTGGTGACTTTGTAGCAGATGAAACCACCAGAAGACTGAACCAAGTGAAGCATATAAAATTCAGAAAGATGAATTTTATCCTGTGTTGCTGTCATCATGAATGACTGCACCTGGGCACTGGTCCACAGCATCATCATTTTCACCCACTGGGAATCTGGTCCAGATCTAAGCATCATAGAGTTAAGGAATAATATAGATAATCATTAAGGATAAACTAGACAATCACGAGAAACCTGTTCTCTGACAATAGAAAATTCCTGTTGCTATTTCTGCGTTATTTAGGACAGAAAGGCAGAAAAATGCTTACTGTACTATCAATTGGTTTGGAGGATTATGCCATTATCTTGTAAACGTGCACCTTTTTTTTTTTTATTCTAGGTGCCACAGGGACTACTAAAGATGTGTAAGTACATACTCTACTCTTTCAAGTATGTAACCCTGGACTTATCTTCAGTCCTACTAGCCTTATACTAGATTTAGTCATACATGATTCATCTGGCTCCTAACATATAATCAACACCACCAGCTGTTTATTGTCTTTAGTGACAGCTTTCATCTCCACAAAACAACTTCATGTCTTGTTTACTTTTCTACAGATTCCTTCCCTTATTACTTCTCTAACAGAAATGTCTTTTCTCTGCTTCTGTTGAGAGAATTGTCTCCCAGAGGTGGTCATGTTACTCCAGACTACTCTTTCCTGTCACATGCCAGTACACCTTTTTCCAAAGGCCATGACCACATAAATTTCCACCAAGCCCTGTGAGAGATCTAAAGAGGCACTTGGGCAAATTTCCCCTCTTTGCAGGAGACACTGTAACCCATCCAGACTTCCTTTTCAAAGTACCCACCTTCTCTAGATGTTCTTTGCCCTGAAGATAGTATCTATCGTATCCTCTTTCTCTCCCTTATCTTCGATGCTGTGTAGCAGAGGGCAGCCCTACCCATCCTGTTTTCTCTAAATGTGGAAGGTCTGAACCTCTGTTGTCCTGTTGCCTCTTGCCAACTTCTGGTTTTCAGAAAAGCAGCAGCAAAACATCAGCCTTCCTCAGCCCATTTTTCATTTACTGATTCAGAAATGTGCAGGAACAGCTTTATTTAGCCATAAATTTGTTTTCCTGTCAAAGGAAACATTAAAGAAGTCCTCCTGAGGTCTTGCCGCCTTCTATTTCATATAATTGGTATTTGCCACTAGAGTTTGAGACTGAGGGACCTGGGAAAGATTTTCATGTTATGCAATAGGAACATTCCTCAGTTTTATTTACTTCATTTAGAATAGCTACTCTAATTAGACGGAGGAATCCTGGTGTAGAAGTGAGGGCTGTCAAGTCAGATAAACAAGTGGAGAGAAGAGCTTAACAACAGGCTTGTCCTTGCTATTACAGAGCATGGCTGAGGACTAACAACAGGTCTCACTTGGCAGATGAACACTGTTGTCACACATACTCTTGAGATCTGTGTTACTCATGTAGTCTTTTTTCTGGGTTTGCAGTGTCAGGCAATAAATAAATTACAGAAGGAAAGCTTATGAGGAACCTCGTCTTGATACAGCCAGCAGCATCCATGCCCTCAGCACTTATATATATATAAACCCACTGTTTTTAATTTATATTAGGGCCTTTTTTTGTTGTTCAATTTAGATAATTTAAGTGACTGACTTAGAACTGCATCTCTGTCTTTGCTCTTTGGTAGTTTAAAATTTCAAAATTGCAAGCACTGTGAAATTATTAATTTAGTAGGCACATTTCTGTGCTTAAAGGTATGGGTATATGTAGAACTGCATTTATGTGTGTGTAAACATTTGTAGGGCCAGGCTTTAGGGGCTGAACTGGGAACATCCTACTTATTAGTGTTAGATCATCTGTCATGTTTCAAAAAAGTATCAGGATAACTTAGAAAAAACAATTATTAGTGCAGACTTCAACAAAGTGAAAAGGTCAGTCCTGGAACCATTACTTACTGAGGTAAGTATAGTAGAGCCAGCCAAACAACCTGTGTGAGTAATAGCATGGTTGAGCCTTCCTGTCAGACATTAGAAACACAGATCTGTTAATGAGGACCAGCAGTGATGACCCGAAAAGTCCTAAATCAATCATACTAATATTTAACAGCAGATTTTTATGAAGGAAGTAAAATACCAGAAAACCTATTTTAGTTTCATGGAAATGAACAAAGCAGATTTATATTAACTAACATTTTGTATCCACGCAAGCTTTTATTTTACACCTTTTCACTCTTATCAGATAAAGATTAAAAAAATTCTCTTTAAAACCCCCACATTTCTTTTGCTGTCAAATTTCAGTCTTGTAGATTCTGGCCCAGAAAGGCATTTAAGTGTGTCCTTACTTACAGCATACTTTTTGATAAAGAAACAGGTTACTCTAACTCAAGATTTCTCGTTTCTTGACTGCAATTTATTGCCAAGGCACCAGCATCTCCTGGAGTGAGCAGTCGGGTGGAAGGAGGGAGGGCTGGATCCTGCTCTGAGCCTTCCTGGGTGACTGCAGGGAAGCTACTTTACCCTCTGGGCCTTGAGTTTCTCCACCAGTAAGATAGGGATAATGATATGATCTTCTTACACAAAGTGTTGTGAGGCTGAGGGCTGTGCAGTGACAAGAAGGACGTATGGTCTGGGAACGTGATCTCTCCCTGTGTACTCAAACCCTCAAATCAATGGTGGATCTGTCGACCAGCTTCAGCCAATGCTCCTGCCCCACTAATAGAGAGAAGTACGTCACTGCTAACTGGAAAACTTAGATAAAGGAGGGGTAAAGTATATGTTAGAAAATAATGCAATGCCTGTGATAGTCAGAATGTGGCTAAGTTCAGAAGAAGATTAGTAGCAGTAGGAAGAAGAGACACAGCAGTTCAAGCCTGTTTCAAAATATTGGGAAGAAATCCATCAAATACAAATGACAGGCCCTTGTTCCCAAGAAGCGCTGAGAAACTGAGGGGATGTAGTCTGTCACTTGCACAAAGTTTAGTGAATCATTTCTGGTGCAACTACTGAGCACAGCTTGAAAGAGTCTGTATAATGCTCAGCACGAACAGTCATAAAAGCGGAAGTAAGAAAAATGTGGATGGAATGAATTAATGTGAATGCCTGTCATTTGATATTTAAAATATTATGTGAAAAGTGGCAGCTTCTTTTACCATCAAATGGACATCGAACTGATGGATGTAAAAGCTGACAGTTGAACCAAGTATATTTTTCAGACTTAGGAGGGTGATAGGAAGCCTCTTGGGATAGACAAATCCTTACCAAAAGAAATATTTATTCCAGCTGAAAATAGAATGCCATTATGTGGATTTGCTGTTAAATCTGCCTGCCGGCTACAGGAGTCCACCTACGCTACCTGGTGACAAATGTGCTCTCAGTTCTTCTACAGTAGATGTCAATGACATCTGAGGGAAGATGCAGCGACACGGCAGCAGAACAGTACAAAGCATATAGGACTGCTAAGTTCCTTTTGCCGTGTATTCCTGGTGCAGAAAAACTTATCCTAACTTGCTCTTCCTGGAGGACTCTGTAAATGGATATATATAAAGATATTTTTTATGCTAGGTTCTTCCTTCATCCCTGACGTAAGAAGAAGCTAGAGACACATAGGAAGTAGAGAGGGAGAGAGAAAGGATGTGCTGGACTCCTGTATACCCATACCCTGACTGTGAGTCTGGGAGATGTGGCAGTTGGAGCACTGCTGAAACCAAAAGAGCTTCTTTAAATTCTCATTTCCACGCAGTCAAGTGTTGCTGTTGTAGCTCTGCTCCCCAGAGCCACCTGTGTTCACGCAGCGTTGGCGCAGGAGCAGCACCTGCTGCAGTGGCTTAGCTGGCACCTGGACATTTGAACATGTGAAATTAGTGGGCACCTTTCAAAATGGCGCCTTAAGCTACAGTGTGTGAAGGCAAGAGGTGTGTGAATATGCATAGTGCGTATACTGGAGCAGCGCTCCTTCCCATGCTGCTTAGAAAGGAGTCCCCAGAAAGGGATGGAAAATGGCTTCTTCCTTAAGTGCCATCACCAGAATTTTTTCTTTCTTATCCCTCTCATGCTTCCATATTCCTTCTGTCTCTGCTCACCTCCTCTTTCCTAGCAGGACTACAACAGATTGTACCCAGTCATCACCCAGCCCAAGAGCTGTGGCCTGTACAATCCCAGATTATATTTTCTGTTGTGCATTTAAGGGAAAAGGTTTTGCAAAATTAGACTTTGATTTGTAGCTATTAAGAGGAATGGAAGAAAGCAAAATGTTTAGAAAAAACCTAGACTGCTTAATCATACACCTGGATAGTTTGTTTTGGTGAGAGAATGACAGTAATGGTCTAGTGATGCCCCATTACAAAACATTTCTAGAACAGAAGAAAATAGCCCTTTTGCCTAGTAGAGTCTTTTTTAAAAAACATTGACATTAATTCCTGTTGGACAATATTGATTATTATTCTTACAACTCCATTTTAGAGTCTTTGAGCTGTGCATGAAGTTGCCAGTGCTTTTAAAGGATTCTCTTCTCTGGATAATGGTTAATCTGGATTATAGAAAATGTTTCCAGTTGTGTGAGAAAATCAGTCCTGTGACACATTCAGTTGGTTCAACAGAAATGATTGTTTGTGATCTTTCAACACCCCAAGTCCCTTCTTTAAAGAGTAATTTTTTTTTGCTAAAAATACAGGCCTCATTTCTAGCCACTGATAACACACAGGCTTTCCACTTTCTTCAGCTGGAATTGGCCCACACTAGGACAGAGCAGCTTCACAGTCCTCAAAGAAAGTTGTCTCTGCATTTTTCTGGCTGCGTGCATGAGGACTGCAAGGTGGCTTAGGCTATGTGGGGTCAGAGGAGATGGGAAACGCCTACTCAAATGGCACTAGCTCCTCCAGGGAGGAGTGGCAGGAGGGCCAGAGAATGAGGAGTTTATTGCTTATTCTCTCTTCAGTGGTAAGACGTAGGCAAAGACAGTGGATGGGGAGGCTCACCCCACTCAATGCTATGCCCTGTGTGAATATCATTTATCAAAACTGCAGCATACTTACATTTACCTCAAACCACTACTATTAAAAGGACTTGTGTACCCTTATTCACTGTGGTGACTCAGAAAGGATAGTTGGTAATGTTCTGCCACTTAGAAAGAGGATAAGTCTAAGATAATTTCCAACTTGTAGCAGCATTTTTAAGGCATTTGCTACCCTCCCAGGAGAGTGCTGACTGAGGTTTAAGGGGTGTTTTCTTGCACTTAAGGCTGCATCTTGCTACAAGCTCTCTGCGCTTCAGGCCAAAATCACGTTGACTTCAGGGGTCAGTAATGGCATACAGCCCTGGTGATTAAACAGTAGGCACATCTACCTTTTAGAATAAATAAACTACAGGAAGAAATGTCATCTATTATTGTTCGAGACCCAGGAGAGTGCTGACTGAGGTTTAAGGGGTGTTTTCTTGCACTTAAGGCTGCATCTTGCTACAAGCTCTCTGCGCTTCAGGCCAAAATCACGTTGACTTCAGGGGTCAGTAATGGCATACAGCCCTGGTGATTAAACAGTAGGCACATCTACCTTTTAGAATAAATAAACTACAGGAAGAAATGTCATCTATTATTGTTCGAGACCCAGGAGAGTGCTGACTGAGGTTTAAGGGGTGTTTTCTTGCACTTAAGGCTGCATCTTGCTACAAGCTCTCTGCGCTTCAGGCCAAAATCACGTTGACTTCAGGGGTCAGTAATGGCATACAGCCCTGGTGATTAAACAGTAGGCACATCTACCTTTTAGAATAAATAAACTACAGGAAGAAATGTCATCTATTATTGTTCGAGACCATAGTTCAGAAATGTCTTTCAGGGCTATGGTATGCATTTAGCCCTAACGCTGGGTAAAGGCCAGCTCCCAGTTTTATTGCCTGGGGAGCAGAACAGAAATTAATGGATCAGCTCATGATGGGGAGTATCTTTGCATTGCCCCCATAGTCCACGCAATTGGTCCTTCGATGGGAATATTCAGGTGAGGATATCTGGGTGAACAGCCTGTGCATGAGCATTTCCACAGCAGATCCCTCCTTGGGTCATGGTGCCCCCTTCGCTGTTTGCAGCCTTCCCCAGGCATTGCTGTGGCCGTATCTCATGGCTCCCTGAGCAGCTGCAGTGCAGGACTCCTTCTCAGGCAGTTGTCACAGGTGCCCCCAGCTGTAGGGAAGGAGTGAAGGATGTCTGTGGATTTAACAGCACTCAAATTATCTTGCCTCTATTTTTATTGCTAGGATGGTAGGTTGGTGACCAAGCTAAGGTGCAGCTGCTGCCCCGATCCATATACAGCCATGCAAGCAGAGCTCAAAATCCAAATATTTAATCAAAGGTGGGTGAGTGATTTGTGTGAAGACTGACGCTGGGGCACAGACTGAGACTGCAGGCACTATACCCTCAGGGAGTAAGAATAAAATTTTTATCTCTTCTGTACTACATTTGCCTTCACATTGATGCTGATTACTTTACCCCCTGCTCCAATTCTGCTACACCAGACAGTATTTCAGCAGGGGGAGTCAAACCTCAGTGACACCCTATTGACCTACAGACTGACCTGTGATTTTATCCTAAAGGCAAAAGAGAAGTAATTGCCCATTTGTAAAGGATTAGTAACAGTTATTTGGTTTGCAAACAACTCTGACTTTGGGAATTGCAGTGCCTCATTGTATGGAGAGGCTCTGCAACATCTTTTGGCACAGTTGCTGTGAAAGTTTATCTTTCTTCATCCTAATTTCCATGCCAGCATGGATGCCCAGTCCCTTCCAGTCCTCTTTTTGCGGAATAGCAGCCCAGACTTGTTCCTGTATGTGTGGAGCAGTGTGGGGACTCACTCAGGAAAGTGTTAATTTACCTGTTTCATCTCCCAAATCTACCTTCAGCCATCACTGGTGGGTGTCATGAAAAGTAAGCTGCTACTATTCTCAATCCTTTTCTTTCTTCTATACATTAGATTGGAAAATTGTCGCTCTTTTTGTGCCTGTGTGAGTACTTTACTGAATTGTGGATGACCTGAATTAAACTGGGATCAGTAATAATTCCCTTCTTCCCTTGCTCCTGAATCTGCGCAGATGGTCGTGGAATATCTGAAAGAAACAATCTGCTAATGTGCTTTGTATCTTTTGGTGTTACAGAGCAGAAGAATCCGTATCAGATGATGACAAAAGGAGGTAGGTGCTCTACCGGGGCTGAATTTATTTGCAATAGGCTGCAGTGAATTCTGTCGCCAGATGTACATCCTTCCTTCCCTCCTCCTAAGTCCCACCAACACCACCAAAGCAGAGAAAAAGAAAAAAAGAAAAGAGTGGAGGAAATCTCACACAGAGCCCAATATTGATGAGTTCCCCCACACCGTTAGTAAGATGGGGAGGGGGAACTTCGTGGCAAGAAGAGCACATTATCTCACAGCTGTAGGTGATGTGCTCGATAAGGACCAGTGACCTCTGCCTTCATACCAGCCCCGCCACAGAAGATGGCATTAGCACTTGTGGGAGATCTCTGCTGGGCTGGGCGTCGAAGGAAGTATGACTCTATCATCAAACAAATCACAAATCAACTCAGAAGCCAGGCAGCAGGAGGAGGTATGATTGATTTGGCACCTAATGGGACAGAGCAGCATAATGGGAGTCTCTGCAAGTAGCTCCAGACACAGCAGAGGCTGTTAAGGACCCAGTTTTTCACCTCGCTGCATCAGTCCCCGCTTTTCATACAGGCCTCGGAGCCAGAAGGTATGCTCTGCAAGGCCATGAAGGGGAGAGGGTTGGCCTATGAAAGTACCTAACACCCTCATGCTCCTTCCTACTAACAGATTTCTCCAAGTGTGGCCCTAAGCAGGGGGATACAGGTCCTATTTATTAACAAGGAGAGGTCAAAGCGCTGTTTAATTGGTGTGTGTTGTTTGAAGTGAGGTGCTTTGGTGGTCCCAGTGTCAAACCTTGCTGTCAGATTGGCTCTGTCCTCAGTTGGATATATTCAGTGTCTAGAAGAAGCTGGGCAGTTGGGATTTATTGTCACAAGACAGTTGGGATTTAATGAAAAATATTAGGAACTTGAGTGAAAAATAGCTCCTTTCACAGGCTTGGGTCCCACTTAAGAGTAACAGCTAGCCTCAATTTTTTTTTTCCTGGCATCATATTAGCAAGCACATGGCACTTAATATGCACTTTTCCCATACCCGTGGGAGAGGAGGGCTCCTCTGCGGATGCTCGTGCAGAGGTGCCCTCCTCTCTGACCATCCATGGTCTTTGTAGTGCTGCTACATGATGTCAACATTATAGGGAGAAGTGTTACAGTTAAGCTCTGATGTCTCTTTAATTGTTTCTTTAAATCAGGAACTATGGTGGCGTGTATGTTGGCCTGCCGTCGGACGCAGCTGCCATGGTTTCCAGTCAGACGAAAGCTACACCGAAAGGTATTGGAAGGTTGTGTTTTGCATTTCTCCTGCTTCCTCAGTTTAATTTTATCTAGTGGGATGTATTTGCTTTAAAAATCAATTATTATTTCAGACAGACTGGCTAGCCTTGGAGCCTCTTAAGGCAGTGGGGCTATTTATAATCGTTAAAGTGATTGTTCCCATTTATTTAAATTTTAACACACTTTTGCAGAAGAATCCTAGAGCAGATGCTGACAATGAGGTACATTGTCTTCTGAACAGTTTCTCCGCGCTCTGAGTGCTCTGTGAATTCAAAGAAAACAAAACCCTGTTAGGACTAAGAGGCTGTGAGAGATGCACTTGCAGAGCCTCAGTGCTATTTTTAGTTTTGAAGGTGTTTACTTGCATTGTGGTGAATTCCAGTAATAACAGTTAGTAAGTGCTTGCTTTCAGGTTTATTTCTGTTCTCATATGAAAGCCAGTGGAAACTGTTTCTTTTCCATGTGATATTTTCAAACAGTGGGAAGAAGCATTAGGTTTATAAGTACTTAATAGACAAGTCATAAACATACAATTATGAAATCATGTAATATTGTTTAGATTTAATACAACAAAATGCTGATGTCATATACATACAGCACAGAGTTTAGTCACTGGCTGGTGCTTCCAAAATTTGCTGCAAAACAAAAAAATGAAGAAAAATAACACTATTAACCAAAATAATAGTAGCTGGTTTTGGAAGAGTAGTGCCTTTGTTGCATGTTTTGTTTTAAACAGTGTTCTAAATCAGTGTTATGTCACAATTTTTAACTATCTTTATCTTTTGTTTTCTATTTAAGATTAGAAGGAACTAAACACATCAAGATGTAAACAGCTGGAGGTACAGTATGTCTTAATTAACATTATGTGCTTGGCATGTATTCATTGAACAGAAACAAGGCAGCAGTGCTCCCTGTGCTGCTCTCAGTTGGCCTGGCAATTGCCCAGTTACTTCTCCAGCTGCGGTGTAACTGTTCTAAAGGCTGGACCAGGGGCCAGGTCTCAGTGGTGCAGACGTAATTTAGAAAGTGGGTGAAGTCACCTTCTTGGTGAGAAGTGAGAAGCAAGGAAACTCCATATTACGCCATTTGGGAATGAATAAAAATCAAGTGTCCTTGTATTCACCTTCAACCACACCACAGCTAATTGTGCAGTGGTACTAAGACCTCCCATGAGAAGTAAGGTGCATCAGCAGTGCGTAGACCAGCATCTGTAGAGACAAAGCTTTTTCCAGGCATGAGTAGTTTGCAGTTAGAAAACATCTCCGTTTTGGGGAGGATCTTGGGGACCAAAGTCAGGCACCCACTAACATACTGGAGCTTTCCTCTTGCTATGGGAAAATCTGTGGGGGCCTTGTTCTCCACCGGCCAGAATAGGGTAGTGATTTATAGGCTCTATTCCTGACTTAAGAGTTTCAATTAACTAACTAAAAAAAAGTCCTTTTTGAGTTCATGTCTGAAGAAAAATAAAACAAGCTAAATTTCCATTCAGAACTTGAACTAAATAAACATTGGTAAATTTCAGAAGGGGACTGTTTTGATGTCTAGCCAGTGAGGAGGGGGAAATTACAAAGCTGCCAACAATTTCCATAGGAAGCAGAACCCCTTCCTAATTTGGGTGAAGAGCCAGAAACAGTTATGACTAGTCCCAGTGCTGGAGGTAGGCCTAGTATAGTAGAAGAGACATACACTGATTGACTTTAATTTTGTGAATGGTTAAAGCTCCATGGACATTGCTAGTTGCACTCTCATACAGGGAGACCTTCAGTTGGTCATCTAATTTCATTATACTAATTTCAGTAACCTGGCTGAGATGTCTAAGCTAGGAACACTGTCACCCTTGACCTGGGCAAGACTGAAGCACCTTCTTGAGTTTGCAGCTTTCCATCTGTGGTTGATGAACAGAGCCTGGGTTAATTAGGTCTGTGTCTAGGTGCTTTAGTTAAATGCCTGAGGTTGGGTAGAATCAGTCACTGGACATTTTTTGCTATTCAGAATAGTTGAAAATGCACTTTGCTTTGATTGATGCAACATCAGGGCTTGGCTGCTGACTCTTGCTAAGAAAGACTTACACAGATAAGCACCTTTAAAAATGCAAAGGGTCCTCTGAGCTCCACGAGTTTACGTGCCTGTGTGTCTGCAGGTCATAGGCTACAAACCTCTCAGCTTCTAATGACAACTTAGTTCTCTGGTTTATGTATAGAGTGTTACTGTATAGCTTTACCAATGTTGCTTTACCAGTCCAGCTAAATCTGTTTGTTCCTTTCTTTTTTTGAACAGTCTTCTACTAAGACCGGTTGCCAGCACTTTAGAGAGAGCTGTCTTTGTGCTGAAGATTTTTATATTTACGTAGCCTTCTGGAGAGCAAGAGAGATCAGAGCACCAAAAAAATCTAAACTGTTGCAAGTTCCAACTACGGGTAAAGCTTAAAGTACAGTGTTGAATCAGTTTCCTATGGCGGTTGCATTATGGAAACCTCCTGCTGTTCTCCAGTGAAAAATGAAATTAATGAACTCATGGTGGATGTTTCTGCACAAGAGCTAACTTTGATGATCTGCAACTTATTTCTCTGTGGCCATATTGCAGATTTCATCAGCTATCAGCTACGCTTCGTCTATTTTCTCCAGCAATTTTTGATAGATTTTATATAGAAAACCATTACTACTATCCACTTAATAGTTCCTATGGTAGGTTCCTATAAATTAATTGTTAATTTACTTCAGAGTAATATATTTGACAGGTTTGCATCCTTTTGGTAATATTGCAAATTTTAATATTTTTGCTGTAAAAAATTAAGAATAAGGTGAAATGAGCATAAGACCATTGGGTTCTTTATAATTACTACTGTCACTTTTATACAGTGAGACAAATATTAGTGTTTAATTTTCACCTTTAAGAAGACATTGCTCAAGGAAATTTATTTAAATAAGGACAATGTACTTCATCGTAATACTTACGTGTCGGTTTTTATTTTCTTCAGCTTTATCTCTTTTATAAAGCATTACATGGAGAAAATTACTAATGAAGCAAACTATTATGTTATGTCTTCCGTTCTGTGTAATATTATAATGAAATTTCCTCGTGTAAGGGTGAAGCGATAGTATTTTCAGAGATAGTAGGACTAAACTCCAGTTCTGCATCCTCCTGAACGGCAGAGGATTTTTGATCACTATTAGAGTTTTGTTATCCCTGACTCATATCTAAGCATCTCCGGGATAGCAAATTATAACAGAATGAGTATTATTATTACTTTAGCAAATTGTTGTATTAAGTAACGGATGGTAGGTTTTCAAATTAATTAAGTTTATAACAATTGTAGGTTTCCCACAGAACATAAAACAGATTGTACATTTCCATATGGCTGAACATGTATTTAAATTACTAAAGCTTTTGCGTAATTCTTCAGTCAAACTTTTTTTAATAGGACAAAATATGCCATACACTTAAAAAAAAAAAACAAAAAACCCCAACCCACAGCACATTCATGTATCACTGTAGATTAATGATCACTTTTAAAACTAAAAGAGAAAAGCAAAACAGAAAATTTGGACATGAAGAAGCGAAACACTGTGAACCATGAAATTTCTGCCCATTTCACCAATATGTATTAAGACCAACAAACAACCACTGACTATGATTTCCAGTAACTTGCAGCTCTGGCTTTAAAATAAGTGGTAGTTTGTTTGGTGTGAGGCCCATAAAAAGAAGTATTTAAAAATATTCCTTGCTTGTCTTCTTTGAAGTGTTTGTGACATTATTTGCTGCTATTCTGTAGAAATCTGCTACTTGGGTTACCAATGAGTTCAGGCTTCCGGTTCCCAAAGACAAATACACATATCTTTCTTGACCCCTTCAACCTAGAACCAAGATGAAACAAGCCTGAAGATTAAGAGCTGGTGTTAAAATATCTCAGTATGAATGAATGTCTGTAGATTACATCTGCAAAGTCTTGTTCTTGCAAGCCAAGCTGATGAGAACTCCAATAGCACTGGGTAATAAACATGCAGGTTTGCTTCCCACCTGCTTACCATACCATAAGGGTATAGTTTCCATATCATGTGTTCCACAAATGGGCTAAATGGTTTACACAGCACAAGTTTGTTTAGCACAAAGCAATTATGGCCATGTCTGACCCGATCATGATTGTCTCCCAAAGCAGAAAAAACACCAGGCATCCTAGGATACATCGTAGTTCAGCTAGTGCTCAAAAAGCCAACAACAGATGCCAGTAATGTCCCCAGTTATTTGTCCACTTCTATCCCTCAACTGCTGGGAAGAATCATCAAAAATGTGGACAGGGCTAAATTTGAACACCACCTGTTCTGTTACTGACATCTGAACCCCACATGTGTAGGCTGAGGAAAGAAAGAGGTGATCTTTAACAAAAAGCTTCTAGCAGTTGGTGGTGGGACAGTTGAAAGGGTACTTCTTGTTTTACGTCATTACTTAATTTTTCCTGTGCAGAGCTGCAGAGAAGTGTGGAGCACTTTGCAGAATTGGCCTCTTAATGATTCATCCTCTGAATGTGTGGGAGGTATGGTGGTTTCTTAATATTTTTGTTCCTCTGCATCTTTTCATCTCAAAAGCTTACTGTTCAACTGACAAATGTTTCAGTATCATGGACTGGAACCTCTACAATAGATACACATTCATTTATGCCATGCGGGCCTGTACCCATCAAACTGAAGAGCTAGGGCCGTGCCCTTGTCTTAGATTTGCAGACTCTTGTCTTTTGTTTTCCCAGGGACCCACAGATCTAGAAGCTGTGTGACAGGACACTGTATTCTGTCTTGGCCAAATTCCACTTAGGGAACTGATTTTTCGACTCATCAGAATTCCTCTATGGTGAGCAGTACTTCTTAAGCCTTTGTTAATAAAAGCACAGGACTTTTAATGGAGAAATTAGTATATCTGCTCTTTCAAAACATACAATCTATGGATATTCCTCTTAGGAGCAGGCACACAAAAGAAACCCTATATGCCAGCTGCCAGCTGTGCATTTGATGGCATCCTTGGAGGATATTTAGGCACTCAAATGATGGTTCAATGTAAGAAATGAGAACAGAACACAAGAAGCCATTGAATGGCAAAGTTATTATTAAGGAATATACTTTGGTTTTGTCAAAACTTCTTGAATTACCATTTGTAAAGACAAAACAT
>VYZV01012653.1:39722-56300 GCA_013401275.1 Pandion haliaetus | reverse complement strand
TGGGAGGGACCCCATGGTGGAGCAAGGGGACGAGTGAGGAATCCTCCCCTTGTGGAGGAAGGAGCAGCAGAGACAAGGTGTGGCGAGCTGATCCCCCAATCCCCATCCCCTGTTCCCCTGTGCTGCCAGGGGGGAGGAGGTAGAGAGAACCTGGTGTGGAGCTGAGCCAGGAAGGAGGGAGGGGTGGGGGGAAGGTGTTCTGAGGTTGGGGTTTCCTTCTTAATATCCTTGTTTTGATTTGATTTGTAGTAAATTAAATTGATTTTGTTTCTTCCCCAAGTTGAGCCTGTCTTTTGCCCGTGACCATAAGTGGGGAGTGATCCCTCCCAGTCCTTGTCTCGACCCACGAGCCTGCCTTTGTATTTTCTCCTCATCCCAACGTGGCCAGGTGCGGCGGTGGGGAGTGAGCGAGGGGCTGCATGGTGCTTTGTTACCGACTGGGCTGAAACTGAAACCATGACACCAGGGTATAAGAGGGAATACTGGCTGATCCAAGGCCCTAATATCTGCTTTCTATTAGGAAAATTTCAAGAAATTTCAATACATTTCTGTTTTAAATCATGGGCTTCTAATACTTAAGCTAAAGAAGACACCTTTCGCTATCACTGAAATAAAGAAAACACTTTAGACTGCTCTGGATCTACTTAACTCAGTTGGGTCAGCTGTGGGACTCACGCAAAGGCTGCCGAGCATCGAGTATATGCACAAATATGAGATCAGATCTTCTTCTGTACTCCCTGTTGGGTAGCACATCTTTAGGCATGAAAGGAAGATTCTCTGTAAAACCTTTGGTGCCTAGAAAGTCTAAGATGTCCAGGAAGAATTGGAGAGGTTATCTGGGGTCTTTGTTGGGAAAGTTTACATCATGTCTGTACTAGTAAGTAAGAGTGGAGAGGGACTACTCTCTGATCAGCTAGCCCAGCACAGTTCATCTGCAAACATCTAAATTTTTTTTCTTTTTTCTTCAAAGAATAGCATGATGATATCAAAACTGCTTACTGGGTATCGTGCTTGGAATACGCCTTTTCCCAGACAATGGCTGGGCACTGTCTGGAAATATGTGAGTTAGCACAGGCCAAAGCTGTGGAGGCAGTGTGCTAACAGCTAGGCACTATGGGTGAGCCTGCTCTAGTGCTCAAATCTGACTCTGATGCTATTTTTTTTCCTTATCCAGATGTGACTTGTAATTCTACCTCAGCTGCACTATAAGTACTCAAGTGTAAAACTGGTGCTTTTCCATGTCGTTCACTCCTCCAACTAATCAGACTCTTTCATGCCAGTTCTCAGGCCTGAAAAAGACCTGGAAAAATGGAGGATCTTTGTGGGAAGGGCTGAAGACCAGCATCTCCTATCTCCTAGGCTAGTTTTCAGGACGCCCTGAGGGTTTCACCTACTACTTCTTGGACATCTTACAGTGTTCTGCAGAGGTATCTTGTCCCACAAACCTGACATTTCTTTTGAAGAAAACAGAGCATGGGGATAGGAAGGTAATAAGTATCAGCATCTCACCCCAAAGTGGGATATGACCTTAGTTCATATCCAGACAGAACTCTGAAAATCTTACTTTCCATGTAAACTCACTTGCCAAAACAGAGCAAAATGGGACCAGCATATTAAAAAACTTGATATAGACTACAGACAACGTTGAAAGGGGCTGCAATAAAAAGGGTACAGAGTGGGAGGTATTCATCTGAGAAATAGATCTCAGGAACAGGTATACTCATGCATTCTTTAAAAATACAGACAAGAGTTCAAATGCAATTTTGAGCCAAAGCTGAGGACTTGTGAATCAGGGCAGGAAGATGATGTGTACAAACTGAGATTGGATACATAAAAATGTTCACAGAAGCCTATGATTGCATTATTTACTTCTGCTCTTGAATAAACATTTATTTCCTGTTTTGCTTAAGTAGACACATGGGTTTGCTCATTTTCTTGTTACCATGTATGGTGTGCTATTCAATATGCTCCCTATAAACTGATGTACATTTTCAGAAACCAATTTACTACTCTTAGATCTTTTCTATGAAGAGAACATGTGCCTTCATACTAAATAGGTCTACAGTGTTAGTGATCAGAAAGGAACATCTGTGAATATTTATCTGTTATCAGACCCAGTGTTCCTGTCTCTAAGCAATAGACTATGCTCACTGACTAATTAAAAATAGAAAAACATTTACCTTATTTCTTTTATTCTTGCAAGTGTCAATGTAGCAACTGAAGCATTAAAAATGTGGTGGTGGATATAGTCAGCACTGGGAAAACCACTTGCTGTTTAAAAGTTTATTTAAGAACAAAAAGTACACACACCACCTAGTCTTCCTTCTCATTAATCATTTACTGTGGATAAGAAACCTTTGTAAGCAATTTGAATTTGTAATGAAAAAAATTATGTTCTACAGCATGCAGTAGGCAAAGGTACTATCTCTATAAAGAGATAATCACAAACATAGATTAGTGATAAAGGCTTCACTTTATCACCTAGCAACCCTACCCGTACCTGCCACCATTGCAAACAAACTAAGACAAAAGTTTTGCAATTCTGGGACTAATAAATTGAAATTAATTATACAATTTAGCCTGCTATTAACACTAATAAAATTATAACTGATGAGATGAAACATACTGAAATCAAACCAAACTCTCAGTTAGCTTGCTCTTCTCAGGTGTTAGTTTTTGAATTTTCAGTTTTTCAAAATTTAATCTAAGTTTCCTTTTTTATTAAAAACAGGTCTAGGAAGAAGGAAAACAATCAGCTGACTGTATTGCTTTTCAGCCTGTGATAAAGGAAAGGTAGTTGCTAAGTTTTTCAGATATTCTGAATGAATACAAAAAGGAAATTTTCATTATATAACAACCTAGATAGCAAGCACCTAACCAGTAAATAACGTACTTCAAAACAGATAAGTGGAAAATAAAATGGGAAACAATCAAACCTCTCTGTACTCAGTCATACAGGTTTTTCACCACCTTCATAGCCTGGTGTCCAATCTATTTTTGTATGGTCACATGTGAAACTTCTCTGTGTCCAAAAGGCTAGTTTAATTCTTATACCAAAGACCATTGCTTGGAAGAGAATAGGCAAAAGAAACTAAAATCAACATGTTTATTTTGTTTTTCTGTTTAAATGATAATAATAATTGTAATAATCACAGGTCCTGCAGCCATGGCTACACATCATCAGATGACAGCATCTTTAATGTGTTCCTTTTAGCTCTCAAATGTAGGCATTGCTCCTTACTGTTGCAGATTTATCTCCTAGTCTACAGCTGCTGGTGTTCGGGAACCCTAATGTGGGTTTTAATGCTGTGGACTGGATAAGGTTTTATTTGAAGGGAAGCAGCACCATCTATTGCAACCTGATAGCTTAACTCTAGGTGATGCAAAGAACAGAGCTGGCCTGAGCCCAGTTTTAAACTATTTCTTGCATTTACTTTCATAAGTTTTTCCCAGACCAGCTTCAAATGTGGTTGGGATCTCAGTTTATATATGATAAGGCACAGGCACAGCGGTGTGTGGTGTGTGTGCATGCATCTAAGAGACATACCTGTTTATAAACTAAGATCAAAGAATAGCATAAGCCTAGTCCTGACTAACTGTTGCTTTTAAATGACTTGGCTGGAGTTTCATTTCTGAAGTGGGAGGATAGTCAAAAGTTAAGATTATGTTTTACTCAGGTGATATTCTTTCAAAATTTGCTTTCAGAAGCAGCGTTAATGAAGGTGTGCAGTACAGTATGTTCTTCTAATAATGACAGTGCTATCGTCATCCATCTATACTCCTGGTTCTTCTCTTTTTCCAGACTGTCTACAAAGCCTGGCTCTGTTCCCAGTATTTTGAAGTCACACAGTTTCACTGCAGCAACAGAATTCCGTGCAAGCAATACTGTTTGGAGGTTCAGACAAGGTGTCCCTTTATATTACCAGACAATGATGATGTCATCTATGGAGGACTATCAAGTTTCATCTGTACAGGTATAGTATAGAAAAGCTAATCTAACTTGTTTTCATAAATCTAAATGTGAAGGAGAGTGTGGATAATGTTTCTTCCAGTAGCTGTAACTGTGAGAGCCTGAAGGTATTCCTCATCACAAAGATGTGTCAGAGGTGCTAGGATTTGAGCCCAGATTTAGTAATGCACATTTACGCTACAGCTTGCCACAGTCATTAACTTTACAAAACAAAATTGCTAGAAGAAATTTGTTCTGGTTATTTTTTACGCTTAATAATTTGGTGGAGGATTTTTGTTGCTCTGGACACACTGATCTTTTGGTCTTTCCTTGAGTCTTGTTACATTCTGTGAGCATTTTAATTTCAAAAAGGTTTTGCTAATATATGTGTATGCATTGATTGATAAACTGGTTTGGTTCCTTTTACATTCCATTCTGCTTCTTCAAACACTATCCCAGAATGATCCAGCCAGAGAGGACACGATAGATAAGAAATTCTTTTAGTACATCTCAGGTACCGCAGACATTTTTTTTTAGGACTCTCCACACAAAATTTCATCTTGTATCAATGCTATCTACAGATTTCTGGTGTCTAAAGTATCATCTGAGAATCTTGAAGATATTTAGGCAGCTTATTCCTATTAAATCAGTAAAAAGGCATTTCAACACTTAAATCATTTGACAGCCTGGTCCAAATATCTGAAATTAGACAGCCTCCATCTTAAATTAGGGCTGCACTGGAAAGCTTGCTACTAAATGCATTGCCCAATGTAAGCTACTTAAAAACAGAGTAAAATATAAAACCCCATAAATGTTCTACACCATCTCAGAGGCAGGTGCAATATTTGTGGCAACTCACTTCACATTACATCCTGTATTTGGATTTAGGGGGTTTCTGGTAACAAGTTATTTACTGTATTTCTTCTTGAGGATTAAGCCTATTGCACACAATCGAGCAATATCCATCCATATGCAAAAGACAAATATAATGAAATGTAAACTGAGTTATAATTTGGTAGTCATCAATAAAGTAACGGTGCTTAGCACTCCAATGCATTTCGCAAATATTAATAGCCTTCCAATATGCAAACACAGTAAGCAAATGAGCATTATTTTCCAGTTTAAGATGGGACAGTAAAAGCTGAAGTGAGAGACTTAGGACATTTTTATTTACAACATGTATACAATGTATGTGTGTGTGTGCATGTATATGTATATACATGTGTGTGCACACTTACACACACAATGGCAAAGAACAAACAAAAAATAAACAAAACCATGTTAGTAATTATTTCAGAAAATGTCTCAGGAAATACATTTCCACCTCTTCATTTTCCTAGTATATCTGCAAGTCCAAATTCCTTCCTAAAACAGACAATATAGATGACTTTGCAAAGATTACTGACAGTCAGTATCTCTGAGTTTGGGATGAAAAGCAGATTTAGGGGAGGATTAAACTCATTTTATTGCAGATATTAGTAGCGTGGGTATCTACACATAAACTATGACTAAGCTCTTACTAAAGTCACTGAAGATCATATGTAGCTCTCCGTGCCCCACTAACAGTGCTGGCTGCATTCCATTTGCCGTAGCTGCTGTTAGTCACCAAGGTCTTATTGCAGACACTTAAAACCAAGGTGCCTTGAATCTCCTCTCAGCAGTCCGCTGATACTTGGTTGAAATTTTTGTCCTCTCAAGTCAAGACCCTCAGCATCAGCAGAGAAGAGCTTGTGTTCATGGACCCATAGGAGTCAGCATGCTGACCCTAGGCGGTTGTGTGCAAGAGAAGATGCTGAGGAGAGGTACAAGGCTGAAATCCAACTTTGCCTGGCACACAGGCCCATTGTCACCCTCTTATTAAGCAGCAGCTCACCATAAGAGCACTTTCTGCCACTAAACAACAGGAAATTAGTGTCTGCTGTGGGACTAGAAAATTACACTTCTCTGCAGTTTAGTGAAAGCAGAATTACTTCATGCAGATTACAGTGAGTTCAACAGCAGTCAACATACTCTACCTCAGCATAGCTTGTGGCTTAACAGTTAACTTGAATACCATTTACAGAACAGCAGCTGAAAGCAAGCCACCCCCATTGTGAGGGATGTCTTCTGCTGCTGCGCTTTCTGTGAGCTCCTGTCTGGCAGACATGTTCTGGTATTTCTAGTACTGGTCGTGCTCTTCCTGGGCTGGGTGAAACTCATTGGCAAAACCCAAAAGAGTCAGGTCAAAGGTATTTCTATTTGATGTTTAGGTGCTATATCTGGTTGTCTGGTGTCTCCGTTCGATCTAAGTTTACTGGGAAGCTGGTCACCGTTGAGCTCTGCTACAGGAAACACAGCAGGAGAAAACTTCATATTCAGGGATTCCTCATGAATGGCATTTTGCCACAATCTGTCAGTCATTTAAATTAGGCTTGAATAGCTCTGCTGCTCCTGGCTCCAATGGTATCCCATAGAGAGAAATGCTACAGGTCCTTTTTTCAAATTTTGAGTTACATTTTCAGAGAAATCCAGCCGGAAGTGAATTGGGTCATGTCAGTATGAGATTTTTTCCCCCCATGAAACTAATGAAAGACTAGCTGGCTAGCTAAGGAACACTGTTAATTATAAAATATTTTCTGGACAAAAAAAGGAGTCCCTCTGCTTATAGGATGATTTACCTTAGAGAAACTTAAGGAATTTGTGGATTCTGATTTTCTTTAATGATGTTTTAGAAGCAATAGTTTTATAAGGGCTTCCCTTCCTCCTCTCTGTGGCAATAGTCTATTTCTTCTAAGGTCCAGTAAAGATTTAGGTTAATGGAAAGACAGAGGATTGATTTCTATAAAACATTTCAATACACAGGAAAAGGGGTACCGGTGATAGCTATTTTTATTTTACGTTGACTACAGCACAGAGCGCAGGATGTACATACAAAGATTACAGGCCATTTTCCAACTGCAGTTAGGTAAAAGGCTGGTGTGGCTTCAAGGCTGGTGTGGCTTCATGTCACCAGCAGCACTGGGAGCTGCTGCAGCGGTATCAAGCTGCCACCTCCCCTCGCCATCCCCACCCTGCCGCAGTGGTGAGCACCTGCTGGGAGCAGGGCCACTGGGACACTGCTGGACAGGGAACTCACATTTTTTTTTTTTCTTTCAGGGCAGGATTTTCTCGAGGTTCGAGGCTGAAAAAAAAAAAAAAGTACTGGAGGCTGTAAAAAGAAATAATAACAGAGGTTTTATCCTTCCTTGGAAGGGCCACGTGATGAGAAAACAGCATAGGACTGGCTATTTTTTCACCAAGAAATTTTGCAGTCATTGTTATCTTTGACACCATCAATTAAAAAAAAAGTTATAGTTTATAATATGGATTAGTAATGACTTCATGGAAATTCCTGAAGGACTGGTATGAGTAAGAAGTATTCTAGCCTGAGAATGCTTAGAATCTCTTACTTGATTACCTCCAATGAAAGTAAATACTGGGAAAAGGAGACGGGATGCTACACTAGTTGTGTATCACCAGAACTTCTCTTTTGTAGAAAAGCATGTGAGGATGTGAGACCATTGCAGTGCAAAAGGAAGTACTCTGGAGATTAATAAAAACAATCAGAATCACAGTGTGGTTCTGATTATGGAGACCTGCAGTTAGCTAGAAAGAAGTTTGTGTTCCCCTCTCCCCCCTTTCTTCTAGGAAATAGAAGGAAAGAAGTCATTCTTTCCATCAGCTGCTGTTCTGGAACATACTGTTTTTCATATTCTTTAAAATGGAATGGTTGCTTTCAGTTTAGACCTTTGGAGTTTATATCCATATGATTAAAGTTTCCAGTGGTTTCATCTAATGTTTCTTTCTGCACCTCAGATGTCTAGAATTGCCTGTGCAAAACAGAATCTTATTTAAGAGAGATAATAATAGTGTTTAGGCATACATACATACACACACACACAGAGCAGATTACAGTGAATGAGTCCCATGCAAAGTTCCAGGACAAATTTTTTATGTAGCCATCTTTTCCTTTTTTCTCCACAGTGTGAATGGAAGATGTGGAAGATTTCTTTTACACATGTTCTTTGAGTGTGAAAAGGGAGCTGAAAGATGCATGACTTTATGTACAGAGGACTGGGAAGAGACTGGTGATGATTCACAACTCCTGCTCTTCCCATGTCTTCCAAAGTAATGTGGTCCAGCAGCTGGCCTGGGGACTGGTCCAGCCCATTAACTGTTTCAGTTTGACTTGCTGCCATCTCCCAGTTGAGGCAGAAAGACGATGCAGAGGCATAAATATTTTCTTCAGAGCCAAAACTATGCATTCAGGCCTGCAGTTTGCTCAACCCAGAAAAAAATGAGAGCTCAGTTTTCACCAAATGAGCAGCAGAGTTGCCCAAAGAGAGAGGAGAACAGATTACCTCTCCTCTACACACATGGTCCTTCCCTGAGCAGCCAGGATATGCCATCAAGACCAATGCTGCAGCTGCATCCACATTAGCAATCTAGTTCAGGAATGTACTTTTGAAGCAAATCTGTTCATACTCCTTGCTGTTTGACTTGCAATAGGGGGAGGTCTTGGAGGATACAAACTAGGTACCTTTGGATTAAACTAAACTAGGAGATGTGCTACAGGACCATACCTACCACGTCCCAACCACTAATGCACATTTGGTCTCCAGAATTAGACCAGAGCTAGAGTGAGGTAAAAACCCTTCAAATGTATTTAGGGTTGACACGAGATACTCAGCACCAGCTGTTTCTTTATACAGATCTTCTCCTCTTGCCCCAAACTGCTTGTTAATCCAGACATAGCCTGTTCTGGCTGCTGGGAGAACAGTCCCAAAATTGCTATCTGTGTGCCAAGTCTGGACCACTTTGGACTATAGAATTAGGGCTACCTGTGTTTCTAATGGCTTTCTTTTTATTTATCAAGACTTATGGTCTCTTTGTAACTTGTAGCATAACAGGGTCACCACCGAGCAGCAAGTATCAGGCAGGAAATCTCAGCCACATTCTTAAGCTCTTTACCTGCACAATAGATGTCATGGAATTTAAAGGAGCACTTAAGTTCCTCTGTGAGGGAAAGGAAAGGGATGTAGAGAGCAGCAATAAGGCAGAGATGTGTTGCATGCCACCCTCTGATACTTCCTAAGAGCAGTGTCATCAGAACGAGTCTTCTGCCAATAAGGAGGATAGTCAAATTTGACTACTCTCCTGTGCTGAACAGACTTCTGATACTTTTCAATGTAGAAGGAGAAAATCCGGGGAGAGAAGAGGTGAGTAGACAGGTGATTCAGGTGCTTTGAATCACTCGTATTTTTCCATTCGGTTCATATTAATTTAGGCTCGTAATTTCCTGTGTTCCAATCAACACCTCAGTTGCTTGGAATGCATAGTGTGAATATTCTCCCATACACCAATTTTTGGCAAATATCAGTAACATATGTTTATGTGATCCATGCAAAGTAATACTTCCTCAGAAACTCCTCCTCCTTTAGAGTAAAGAAGAGTATTCACCACAAAAGTAACTCAGTTATGTTTCATAGCACACACTAATGTTTCTAAGGACATAGTGAGAATTATTACAGAGAATTCTCACCAATCTGTAGAAGGAGTTTGTTGACTAACAAAGCTCAACAAAGGTATTAGGAACAATTCTTTGAACTGCAGCTTCCTCTCAAGGGGCAAGGTGTGCCTGGGTTTAACCAGCAGGTTTAGCTATATAGTGTCTGTTTCAAAACAGTAGCCCTGATTTCAGTGCAATTTGAAAAGCAATTTCCTTGAGAAAATTTGATGTATAGAATGCATCACAATCTTTTATTTGTAGAACAATTCAAGAAGAAAAAATCTCTGAATTCAATCCACTTTTTGTTGTTCTTAGCAAAGTCAAAAAAATTTATATACTTAATCCAAATTCTTACTCTAAAAATAACTCATAATAATGTGTCACTTGCCTCCTGCCTACACTTCTTAGTAGGTCCCAAAATATCAAAATATTAAGCTAACACAGACAGTAGAACAAATCCCATTTATGTTTGACAAGCATGGTTTGAATAGTTACTAGCTATGGGTCTGCTTACAAGGAAAATTTGACATGGTTTTGCAGCAGAATCTGTCAACTAAATGGCTAATCTTTTTGAGTCTAGTGTTATTCTAGTCTAGAATATTGGGGCTTTCCCATGAATGAGGTCCCACATCATAATAGGTTTATTAGCTGCAAATGTTCTTCTATAAAAAGCCCCAGGCAATTAACCTATTGATATCCCTGAACTTTCTATGGTAACACAGTACTTTTAAATATGTATGACCCTTTCTTATTATGTCATAGTTGTAAATCCTTTTGATCAGAAGTTGTACAAAATAGAAGCAAAACTGGAGGGGGAGCTGGGGAAAGCCAAATGCTTGCTAGAAGCAAGTTATCTCACCCTTATCCTGTATCTCAACATAGCAGAGCTAAACCATAGCCTTGAGAGTTAGCTATTTACTTATTTCTCTGACCTGCAACAGCTCAGACACTTTTACAGGGATAATACCAAGAGGAGGAAATTGGTCCTGTACATATTTCAGGGGAAAAAAAATCCACGCGTGGTGAAGAAACACAATGATTTTTTCTTGAATGTGGGCACATACACACAGGAAAATATCCTAGAGGCAACTATCTAAAATAGTCACCAATATATAGTGATAAAACAAAATTAAAACAGAGCAACCCAGATTTCCTCCAATAATTGGAATGGAGTCCAAAATGGAAATTGGTCATTTCAAAAAGATGAACAGCTTTATTCACCAGTTTAAGAATAATCTGTTTGACTAAAGAATAATTTATTTCTCTTTAGCCTTCTTCTACATTTCATCACTCTTTATAATATGAAGGGTATAAAATACATGTCTAAACAGAAGCATCATAATGTGTCACAGACACAGCTATTTAGTGCTGGGCGGCAGAGGAACACACTGGGTCGACTCAGTGTGCGTGATAAAGCGTAGTTCACTTTATTAGCCCGAATAGCGCTTATTTATACAGTTTAGGTTAACACGAGTTAACTTCTGATTGGTTTAAGCAACTAGATGCACACGGGCTAACTTCTGATTGGTTTAAGCAACTAGATACACACGGGTTAACTTCTGGTTGGTTTACGATACTCTTCAAGGTCTCAGTGTCCTTGCTGTTTTACTGTTGTCAGCCTGACTTGCAGTTTCAGCTCGGACTCGCGGCCTAGTCTTGCTACTTATACTAAGTTCAGAACAGGCTCTGCTTGTACAACTGTTCTGTGGATTCATGTCCTTGCTCTCTGAGCCATTCTCCAACAATTTAGAAATTGAGAGGACCATCTGGATAAGATCGAAGAGTGCTGGCTTCCAGATCAGATGTAAGCAAACAGTGAAATCTAGTCATATAGTATCTAATGTGTTCTCTTGCCTTCTGTAGCTGGGAAATGTTAATACTGAAATGTCAGAAATAATTCCTTAGAGAGAGAAATGTCATGCAGAGTGTTGGCATTCACTGATACAGTGATGTCACTGCTGGATGGATCACTCTTGGCAGACATTATTTACTTTGGGCTTCACAATAAAATGGAGCATTCAAAACTTCTGGTAGACTACATCCACTTACCAGGTTTCCAGGTTTCTTCTTCAAGCACAAGAAGCTTGGTATGCCTCTCAATGTAATCAGAAACCTATGTTAAAAAGGACCACAGTTTAGAGTTCTACAGAAAGAAAATGAGGAAAAAACATAACATACAATAAGACCTGCTTTATTTCTGCAGCTTTCCAAAATACTTACCCAGCAATGACAACAAATGCATCAACCAGACCAGTTTCCTTTGATGCAGCATACTATGGCTCCATAGCTCTTCCTGTAGCAAAGAAACCAAGAAGTGGGCCAAGCCAGACCAACTGCTGGAGGTACAGGTCCAGCTACAAGCATGACACATCCTGACAGTGTTGGGGTGAGATGTGGAAATGCAACCACCTCTTTTGCATGCTGGTTCCTGCGCAGAAGAAATGCAAGTGCTCAGGCAGAAACCAGAGCATTCTCTGAGTTACCTGCTGATCTAGCTGATCAGCAGACCATGCATGCATAGACAGTCTTTGTGATTTTAATTCTTGTATAAGAACTCATTTGCGGTTTGCTGCTTCTCCCCCAGAGCTGTTTCCACACAAAGTGAGTAACATGCTCATGCTGTCTGTCACAACTTTTTCTTTCAGTATGATTCAGCTGAGCAGGATACACTAGATTTATCTACAGGCATGTATCCATTAACATAATCTCAGTCAAATGAGTAGCCTTAATTCTTGCATCAGTATTAGTAACACACACTCCCTACAGATATAACTGCTGTGATGATCATCAAAATATTATCTGCATGTGAAAAAACTATCTGGTTAAAAAGCAAAGAGATAGCTTTTACATGACCTTCGTGAGTGATAGCATATCTGTCTGTAGAATGGTTTGATACCAAAAAGTATCCTGGCAAATTCTAGATCCTTGATTATGATCAAAGTCCGAGAACCTCCTTACACACTAAGATTTCTTCTGGTGAAATATAGGTGAGTGCTGGGGAAAGTTGGGAAAGGGAGATCCAGAGCTGGGAATTTTAAGTTAAAAGTGAAAAGCAAAGTAGGTTTCGAGCCAGTAACAATTGGTAAGTCAGTCTCAGAAATATAGTTAATGAACATCCAATACAGAATAATGATGTCTACAAGATGAGCTACAAAGACAGAAGAGGAACAGGGGAGCCTTGGGGGTTTGGTGGGTAAAGATATCCTTTTTATTTCTTATCCCAAAGTCTGTGTCCATATAAAATTCCATATAAAATGTTTTGATAAAAGAACAAACTAGAGTTTTTCTCCTTGGTTTTCCAAGGCTGATGTAGCCAGCTTTCCAGGCTTTCTGGTAAGTCACAGGCTTGTAGCCTACTGACCACGTAGACTGACTGATTAGATCCAAGGGGCTAAACTTGATACTTATGGCTACAAACAAGTATGTGGTGAAGCACAGTCATGAAGTTTTATTATTGTGGTGCAAAAGCTCTGACTACATTTATCTAAATGTGCTGCAACTGTCATATGAAAAGTGGTTCTGTAGTTAATTGATTATTAAATATGTAACTGCAAATTCAAAACCTAAATTCAATTGCTGAATTAAAATAAAGAGGAAATGTAATTTTGCATTAAGGAAAAAGTTCAAGGCAGCTTTGAATGTGGAGTTGCCTTCATTTTATTTATAATTCAGTAAATGCATATGAACCATTTAAATACCTTTTGACTGCCAACTTGCATATATAGGCTCTGATTTCAAAGGAAGTCTGGGTTTTCCTTTAACAAGAAAGGCAGGAAATATAGTTTGAAGAGTAAACAAGCCTTAGTGGGATCAAAGCATTAACCATTCTCTGTGTCTCTTCAATTACCACTAATAGTTTGAGCTATTGCAGTCACAGCACAGATCATATAATTGCCTGCTCTGGGAGGCACTTCCTGTTTGTTACCATGTTTAAAAACACACTTATGCACACAAACACCAAAAGATGGGTCTCAGAAAATACAATGTTAGCAATAAGACTACTTTATTATACTTGCAATAAACAACTGTCCACAAGTTCCAAAATGCAACAGAATCTCTTCAAAAGTATGAAGTACATTTAGTGATGATCTGAGAGAGAATAAATAATTTTCAAGCATTGGTATGCTGCCTTAAGTATCTGACTACATAGTTGCAAAAATGGCCTGATTTCTTACAGAATAAACCCTGACTTTACAGAAAATCAGGCAATCTGTTCTTGTTCCTGTACCTTTAAAAACTTGGGTGAATCCAAAAATAGATGCAACTTTACTTTGACTCATGTATAACATAGTAGAATGTTGTGTCAGCTGTGTAAAAAAGTGCCAGTCTAGGTTTAATCTGCATTTTAACATGCTCAGCATACCTAATGCACTTTTTGTTTAGTTGCAGATCAATATTATGGAAGTAGGAATGAAAGAGTTCAGTTTTATCTTATTTTAAGGTTTGCTGCTTTTCTTTACAGGTTATTCACAAAGTACAAGCAGTCTGGTGCCTGGAGCTAAGACCATTATGCCTAGACATGTAGGCATTGCTTTTTGAAAGTAATATCATTGCTGTGATACTTTAGACAAAATATAATTCTTATTCCAAGAAGTGAAGTTAATTTATAAATTATAGCAATTTTGTAGCTGCTTTCAAAATCTTTATTCTAATATTTCAACACAGATAGGTGGGGTTTTTTTATAAAACCTAGCACTACCATAGAGTATTTACTGCAAAATTTGTTCCAAGATCAGTTTAAATGGAGAAAAAGGTGCTTGCCTATTTTGTTAGGCATTCTTGCATTTGACCGTTTGTTAAACAGCCTAATTAGGTTCATTCAAGTTGTCAGAAAAAGAAGATATGTGAGAAGCAAACAGAACACTCTGGTTATGTCACTTCCTATATAATAATGCAGACAGCATTGACAATTTCCAAAACGACAGTTGTGTCTTTTGGAAAAGACAGAACTCCTCTAACTGTTCAAAAATTCATAATCGGATCAGGTTGAGTAACTCAGTAAAGTTCCAAAGGCGGAATGGCCTAGATGTATAGTCAGAAATATCAAGAGATCCAATTATTGCATGGCAAGGAAAGATTATTCTCACCTCTGGGATATGCTGAAGAGAACACCCCAGCTGGAAGAACTCAGCTGACGTAGGGTAAACAAGTCGACTCTGAACAGCTCTGTTTGGAAGCTGTTCCTGTGAAGCTGTTGGATCTGTATTGGTTTCATAATCAATATTGTCACTACTGTCAGTGTATCAATTATTTGCTATTTAATGCCTGTCTTTTCATAGACAGTGATATTACTGGTATGTGCTTACAGACTGAAGAAGAATTTCAAGATCCTTTCAAATTTTGTGGAAATGTCATTTGATTAGTTGTTACTTCATCATTAATTGTTACTTCCCAAAAAGGAAGAATTCAAATATCATTCAAACATCAGTAATTACTTTTTAATGCCATTTCTTTACATGAGCATGCTCAGTGTCATACTTCTGTTGAATGATCTTTTGGTGCTGCTTCCTGTTAGACAACGCATATCCCTTCAAAAGCTATACAAAATGGCAAGTGTTTCGAGGGCCTCAGGCTCACCAAAGATGTGGATTCGATAGCTTAGACTAAACGATTGACTGTTCCTTTGAGCTACCAACTTCTGCCAATCTTTTTGTGCCTGATGTTTATTTTTTCTTGTGTT
This sequence comes from Pandion haliaetus, assembly GCA_013401275.1. Taxonomy (NCBI): domain Eukaryota; kingdom Metazoa; phylum Chordata; class Aves; order Accipitriformes; family Pandionidae; genus Pandion; species Pandion haliaetus. The sequence goes on along the minus strand of VYZV01012653.1, from coordinate 41,144 downwards.
TACCCTGCAGGGCTCTATGAAAACTATCCAACCAATGCAGAACCAGAATGCTGTGATGTCAGATGGGGAGTATTATCAGATCATCAATCCAAAGGGACTATAAAAACAAGTGGCTCAACAATGTGTCACAGGACATCGCTCACAGTTTCATCAGCATCAAGACTGTGTAGCAGCAGACTTAAACTGTGTGTTCTTGTATTAATTCTCTTACATACAGTACTTACAGTCTCAGCAGCCCAGAACTCAACAGGACTGGGCTTTGGAGGCATAACAACTTTGGAAGATAATTCAACCAATGAGGAATAAAAGAAAGAATTCATCTTACATGATAGAAACACAACAGGCCCAAATGACTACATTTAAAAATAGCAAGGACTGAGTGCTTTGCCCTCAGACCTCTTCTTGAATGACCTTTTGGGTAAAATGAAAGGAATGGGCCAATACCCAAACAACAAGGACATATGAACACAGCTTTTTATTGACTAAAAGGCTGTATGGTGACTTAAATTTCTCACACCATTTTATACACTGTGTTTTAATGTTTGGAGTTTCTTTTTTGTTTGTTTTTTGCACTTGTTAATACAGGATTTTATTTTTGGGACGGTTTCTCAAAGCTAAATTAAGTCTTTTCTCTGTCAATATATTTCTAGTCATTGTGTGTGTTCATCTGATAGTTCTGTCTTTTATGTCCTGTCAATTTCTATTAGAGGAATGATTGCTATGATTCCATGACATAGCAAAAAAACCAAAAAAACCCAAAAAAAACCCAAAAAACCCACACGAAAAAAAAACCAACAAAAAAATCACAAAAAGAACAACAAAACAAAATTTAAAAAAAAAAAAAAGAAAAAAAAGAAAAAAAAGCAACCACAAAAAAAACCAAACAAACCTAACTGTCCTCTTACCCACAGGAACCATTCATCTTCTTTCCCTTTCCCATCTCCTGTCACAGACAACGTACATTTGCTTCTGTCTGTGTAATCACAATGAATGGGTACACAATTCCAGTGTGCCTCTGCCATTGTTGCACAAACCAGTTGACTGAGCAAACCCAAAAGGAGCATGAAGGGGGTTCCTTTTAGCTGAACAAACAAGTGCTCTCCTTACAATGTGGGATTGGACAGTTAAAAAATGTAAAGAAATAGATAACAAACTGTTGCTCCAATACCCATTTTGAAGAAGTCCAGTCCTTTCTCACTGGTCAGTTGAACAGGAGCAGCCTTTTTTAGATATGCTATATAAAACCAGTTATGCTCAGCAAGTTGAGTAGTTGGGAAACCTTCATATTGGAGGTGATGGATTGGCATTCATTGTGAATTACGTTTTGAGTTCTCCTGCTGTCACATAACCAGCAGCTTTCCATAAGGAATTGGAGCAAAAAGCTTCCAAACTCCAAGTCTTTTTATCTCAACAAAATTACAC
>VYZV01012653.1:6910-39350 GCA_013401275.1 Pandion haliaetus | reverse complement strand
TTTGTTGTCATATTTGCTTTTTAAAAAGGCTTTTTAGAGTTTACAGTAGAATCGATGGAAGGAAAAGTTAATAAGGGCTGTTTTTAAAAACTTTACATTCCTTCCTATTCTCTGACTACACTTGGGAAGTGCACTTTAGAGATATTTGTTGTGTAGCTGGGAGATGAAGGAAAACTATAGGAAATGTTGTCTTAGGAAATAAAATAGTTACCTACTTTCTAACTATGAAATACCCCTTGGTAAATATTAATGTTGTAAGGACATTTAATCACTGGTGCATAATACGTTTTTGTATACACTTTATGGTCTGTTAAATTCTGGAGAAAAACAAAAAGAAGATAACCATGCAGCTTAAGCGGTTCAAGATGCACATGTTAACCTGCAAAAGCTCAAATATTTTGCAAGAGTATTTGTTTTGATAGTGTTTTACTACAACATGGACTGAGGAGCCTAAAATGATCTGTGCAAATATGACAACAAAAAGCACCAGCCAATGCAAAATTCTTCAGCACTGGTTTGTTTCTATACTTCCTCCTTTCCCTTCCTTGCACATACTATATTTTGTTCAATAAAACATGGTGATTTTTAGCTATTTTATTTTCTGTTAGAGGGACATGTATTAATTTTATTGAATTGATGCAAAAAGTGGGGAAAAAATGTAGAAATGCAAATGAAGAAGCCTTAACTAATGGTAGAATGTAGACTTTTGAAAGGACAGAGATGTTACTGAAAAGTGATGGAGCAATAACTGGGCAGTGCTCTGGTACTGTACAACAGCTGATGAGTCACACTACTGAGAAAGCTCTTACTAGGTGAGCTCTTGTTCAACTGACCTCTTAATTCTAGTAAGTGTGCATGGTCAGTAAACAGTTTGTTATAACCTTTATCTACCTCTGCTGTGCAAAGGCCACCCAACATCCATTTCTGTGATGTTCCTCATGGTTTTCTGTTCACACCATTACTCACTGTCATCTCTTTTTACACTGTACCAATACAGTAGCAAGTCTGGTTCATCCCGATTCAATTGGCACATGAAGAAGAGTTATTATTTCTGTTTTGCCTCACAGTGAATTAATGTAGAAAGCTATCTTTAAAGCATTTTCTTTTTTCTCTCCTGCTCTTCTTCATCCTTCATCCCTTATTTTTCTATAGAAATGTTTTCAGGTGGTGACAGTGAAAAATATGACTCCTCCACTGCTTGGCTACACTCAGTCACGTGTCATACACTATGAGAGAGACATGAGGGAAAACAATGACAACATCATCACATCCATAAAGTGGCCAAATTAAACGTAGGCAAAATGAAGCAGAAAAAAATTACAGACATTCAATTATTACACAAGTACAAGATGTAATAAATTCCTCCCCCTGCAGTTAGTGCCTGCAGTTCAATGGTCCGTGAATTTTCTCTGTCATCTTTTTGATGTCTGTTTGTTTAATTTTTGAAACAAAGTCATGTTGCAGAGATGACTACTGCTGGGGTATCTGTTGCCATTTTCACTGCAGCAGTGTGGCATGCAGGTTCTCTTGGTGGCACCTGGGACATCAGGAGTAGACAGACTCTTCTATGAAGTTAAGAAACACATAATCATGTATGATGCAAAATTCCATTCCATCCATTCCTCATTCATAATAGTTTTCCTGGCACAAACTTAAGCATGCTTGATATTGTGCACATACTACTTTTTTGCCAGAATAAATTTGCATCTTGCCACTGCTATAACTGCCATCTTGTTCCATTTCTCCTTGTACTGTATGCCTAATACATACATGATAAAGAGCTGGCTTAACAAAGAAATAATACTAAAATATTTCTGCAAATGACTGATGAGAAGAAAAAGAAAAAAATAGAATAGTATTTATTTTATGATCATATGGAAGAGAGAAATTTCCCATGTCTTTTATCGTCTTATTTTCTGCAACAGGGAAAATCCAAATTTTGTGCAATATGTTAATACTGCTAATCCAAATGCCATATAACATATCCAGAGCTATATGTTATTCCTTATTGAATTTGCATTTGGTAATACATTATATTGATGCTTTTTTTCATTAAAGAGACAGGTTTGGGGTTTTTTTGGAAAATACAGCAGGTGAAGGCTGTCCTTCTGCACGCCATAATTTAAAGACAAAAACCAACAACACGTTAGAATGAAGTTTTAGTTCTATAAATGATGAAACCAAGCCATCAGCTGCCAAAGAACCTGTGGAACAATAGATATAAACGTAGACTTTCAAGAAATTCTTTCTTGAGGGTTGAAAAGAATATTATTCTAAGTGATTAAAGAAAAAAGAATGAGCACTGTACTTCAAATAGCGGAGATGGCAGGTTTCATCTGGTATGCAATGTGGCTCTCAGCTTGTATAGTTATACTCTTCTATTAAAAAGTGAGGGACAAGGACATTGTCTTCTGCTCTCTCTGTATTTGTTATAATGAATGTGCTTTTTGTAAGTGTTGCCTCTCTGCACAGAAGATAGCTGCTTATTGTGAGAGCTGAAGACAGCTTATGTACATACACACAAATTTATACAGTGAAACCTGTCTTAAGAGACTATTGACTATTCAAAGCACAAGCAAAACTCATTTGCAGAGTAGAGGTAGCTTTAAGGAAAGTGAAACAAATTTGTCTTAGGAAATGTCAAGCTACATGTAAGCAGACACCTAAGCAAGGGGTCTGTGAAGGTGCCTGGTCCTTACTGCAGCTTTCACTGTCTATCTCATCAGTGCCACAGCCCTGTGATGACCCCTGCACAGGCAGGCTTCGAGCTGGGCTCAGAGTTGTGCTGACTTCAGTGGGCCTCGATACAGGTACCGGAATGCACCCACAAAAAAATTCGCTGTAGCAGATAGGTCTCAATTTGTTGTCCCATAGTCTTTACTCAGGAATTGCTCATGGGCATAGTGAGTCTTAACAGAGGATGCTGAGTCTTAACAAGAGCCTGGCAATGGCAAATTAATGGTGAATGGTTCTGTTTTATTATTATTGTCTACTATTACATTAGCTTGGTGAAGGAGGGGTTTCAAAATTTAGCTAGGAACACAGAGGACAAACTTACAGAAGCCTCGTCGTTGTGGAGGTGAAATTAAATAGCCTTTCTGAGGTAAAAAGAGGCTCTGTCGTCTGTCAGCAGCTTTCAGGAAACAGTAGTATTTTTAAAAAGCTTGGGAAAAGAATATGTTCAGTTCTGAATATGATAGTTCTCATTAAAACTAGATTTTGGGATGGCAATTAGGAGTGGAGTGCATACCATTTCAGCTGAGGGATTTAATTTGCCCACAGGTTCTGCAACAACTCTGAGCAATCACATTTACTGAACACCTCTAAGTTTTCCAGCATTTTCTGGCATTTTTTCCAAATGTTAACAGGCTTGATCTGTCCCTGGAGGGGGAAGAAGGGAGAGAGAACTACTGTGAGTGATGAAACTTTAAAAAAAAAAAAAAAACAAAAAACAAAAATAGAGCTGGACCAATTTGGAAAATCCATCTGAGTAACAAGCTATACTTCTTCAAAATATAACAGACATTTTAGAAAAGATGCATATGTGGGTGTAGATCTGTATAGAAACAGTTCTATTTTAAAAGAGAGATGCAAATATATGTTCTCCACAATTACTACAAATACAAAAAAAATGCCAAAGGATAAGACATAAAATAAATACGGCCAAATTACTCTACTTATATTCCTTACTATGGAGTGTGAATTTCCAGGTAGAATTTCAGCAGCAGAAATATATTTTGTAATAAGAAAAGTAAAAAATTTGGGGGGAAGGGACATATTTGGTTATTCATTCCACCACACTGTCTGCTATAAGCTTGGTTATTATTCTTCTGAACTTTTCATTCAAATCCTTGACTTTTGCAGAAGGTTCCCAGCACAGACCCTGTCCCAGCAGTTCCAGTGGGTGTCAGGAGCGCAGGAGGTCTCAGTCCTGGGTCCCAGGGGAGAGCCTCCATTCAAAGTGCTGATTATGCTTCAGCACTTCAGTCCAATCTCTAGACTCTCTCATTCTCCTCCTGCTACGTTCGTCTCTTGGACATACACAAAATGACTGTTTCCTCTTCAGAGGGGACTGTGCTTCCCTGCTCACACCTTCAGTCTCAGTCAGGCCCCATTACGAAGGTCAGAGAAAACACTAGTGCGCTTTAAATGCAATACGTGAGCTGAACTCCCTGAACAACTGAGATAGGACTTAAATGATAGGCATGCTTTGTAATCAGCCCTCTGAGTAAGACTGAAGATTTTACCAGCTGTGTATGTCTTCAAATACTTTTGCTATTCTCAGACCAAGGATTATCTCAGCAGAAGGGACAAGAGGTTTGTCGATGAAAGGCTGTCAAATTTCTCTGTGGCAGCTGAGACATTATCCCTCCCAGCTGCCTCTGTATGATTTTGCCAGGATTTATTGTCCCAGAGTAGGATAAGCAGAAGAGAAGGCAGGATGCCCCACTCCAGTACAAAATGAGGGGCATGTGGGTGAAGACTAGATTGCCAACAGACATCTGTAACACAGGCACACATACTTTTCCATCGAGTCTTTAGCGGTGGAGGGAATCAAAGAAAGCAGAGAGGTACTTTCTGTCAGAGGCATAAAGCAGGCAGCAGAAGGAAATAATGTCTTCATACACCTCTGCAAGGTTTATTTGACTGTATCTTTAGTCAGGACAATGCTGAGCATTGCAGCACCAAACTTTTATGAATCTTATAAGTGGTGGATACACACCTCTGAATTAAGCTGGATGAAGTGTAATACACAATAGGAGTTAGTGATATAATAAGAGAATCTACTGAGGAAGGTGCCACCTAAGCCAGTGATCTACACTGGATAGGATAGTCTTATTTTAGCCCTCTGAGTCATTCTCTGAGCATCCAGGAAGTACCTATCTCCACCAGGGATTCACATTTCTGAAGTTTTTTACTGGACTTGGGCTCCTACACCAGCTTTTTTGCCTGAAATACAGATGGAGGATGAAGGGATAACCCTATACCAGCTAGAACACAGTGATTGAGTGTCCTGTGAATGCATGTTAGTCCTCTTTCTAATCAGCAGGCTACTCTTTACTGAACGAGAAAGAAAAAGAAGTATTTTTGTTTCTTTTCTGGCGTTGCTCTAGTGGACACAAATTAATGAAGTATTAATTGGCCTAGTGAAAATATGCAAGGTCTGGTTAAAGCACATATGTGGGAGAGGGATGCTCTTCTCCTCCTCTGAGGAATGTAGACAGATTATATACTAAGCAGTCAATAACCTGGTAGCATTACCTAGTTTTGACAGCATTTATTACAAATTGCACAGGGAATACAGGATTTCAACCAAATGTGCTCAGTTCTAGTTCATTTGATGGTGAAGAGCACCTAGCACTTTATAGGACTAAGTTCCTATGTGGCAGTGGTACTTAACTATTGTCAGCTACTAATCAGCTTGCTAGGAAAACTCTGAAAAGAAAGCAGAGCAGCTACATTGGTTGGAAGATTATCAGGCCTGTGAATAATGGGGAAAATAGTCACTAGTTTTTGTGGGGTTTGGAGAAGACCAGTAAAAAACAAAGCAGAAGGAAAAAAAAAGTCTTTCTTCCATTCCTTCCCTCCCTCCACCTTCCCCTTTCTCTGACAGTCACTGGTCTGATCTAGGACATAATTTTACCTTAGTAGCCCTCTGAAAAATTCAATGCATTTGATAAGATGTAAAGCTCTCCTACTTTGTATTTGCTACATGTACAGGAAAAAAACAAAAAGAACCCCAAAAAACCCACAAAAAACCATTTTGTTTTTCATTCACAGAGTGGTGTTCTCCCATTACTTTCCTACCCATCACTAGTCCACAGGTCCACTGAATTCAATGGGACTCATGGTTTTCATTTAGATGGAACTAGGATTAATGCCATGGATCAAAACCTGCCAGTTCCACTGCAAGTCCTTCCACTGACTTCCAGGAGGATTTGGAAAGCCCAAGGTCCCTTTGAGCACATACAAACTCACATGGATAAGATAAATACGCATGTGAAAAGCTGAAAGATTGAAATGTTCCAAAGGTTTGTCCAAGTGGTTGGTCAAATAATTAGCTGCAGCTCTATGCAAAAGTCATGTTGAGCCAAAGCTTTGAGCTTTGCTTTGATAGACCTTTCTTTTTCTGAAATCTAAAAAGCTTCATTCAGGGTTTGAATATGCAAAAACTTACACAGGATTATAAATACTAGAAGAAATATTAAAAAAAAAAATATTTTCACTCCTACAAGTGAAAATTAAATTAAAGAATTCTGATTATTGCATTTTTTACTATTAACCCTTAATGACAATTTATTTATGTAGTTCTTCAGAAGCTGCTTGGTTTTATTTGTTTGTTTTCCTTTGTTTTGTTCAAAACCAGGTTTTTGGCCTTTAAAAGATTCATATTGAACTATGCAGCTACAAATTACATGCTTATGTTAACAGATTTGCAATTAAAATTATTCTACTCTTCTGTTATTCCCAAATTGTATGAACAGAAAGCTCATGTTAAAAGCAAATTTAATTAATTGTGTTTAATCTTGTTTCCTTTTTCTTTTCCTTTTTTTTTTTTCCCTTTCTTCAGAGTTAAGGACTGGATTTTATTTGAAATGGGCTAAACTGGCATCAGTGTTTTTTAACTATATGGAATGTCCTATGATTCTTAGTATTGAAAAGAGGGCTACATGGTCCTGCCAGAAAAAAAAGAAAAGAAAAAAAAAGCTGTAAATTGTAATAATATATTAAATATTGTATTATTATAGCAACTTTAGTTAAGCAACTAATACTATCTTTAATTTTTTACAGAGAACTTTGATGAAATAATTTATTACAATGACTCACAGAAAAACTTGTTTTCAAAATGACAGGAGAAACTGTTGAAGATTGTGAAAAAATACTCAAAATAATGCTCTACTAAGAATAAATTTAAAGATGCAAACAGTGAGTCTGACTTTTTGGGTACTAGGGATTTGTGAATGAAATTAAACCCAAGGTGTTTGGGGGGGATAATGTTTTTAAATAATGACTAAGTTTAAACAACTTTCTTTTTTCCTCAAAAGAAAAACAAACAGACAAACAAAAGAAAAAAAAAAAGGAACCTGTGTTCTCACTGGGACTGCAGCTACATATCATAAAATGCCTCTGACTAAAATATAAAGATTGACGTAATTTCCTCATATTCAACTGGTTTTCCAGACTGTACTGTATAACATAGCATCAGTACTTTCCAGCTGTTCATCTCAGATTTCCTATGAAGGGAATAAAATTAGAAGAAATGAAAAATAATACCTACAAAAGAAAAGCATTTAATTTTTAGATCATGTGTATGTCAAATTTCAGTGATGTGACAGCTACAAAAAACCATGTTCATTTATTACCTATGGGATACTCAATAGTTTACAATGAGGGTCTGAATTAACAAGTGGTATTAGATATTTGTCTGTCTGGTCACACAAGGATTGGTTATTCTCAAAAGGAATTGGTAACAAAACAACACTTCAAAGAGGTAAGTACAGAGACGTTTACAAGTCAGATTTCAAATGTTTTAGGAGCTATTTTGGGTGACACTAAATGATGGCAACACATCTGTGGAAATCAGTGCTGCCCTTCCTGATAAGATGAGCCAAAATATGGTGAAGCTGGCATAAGGTACTGTGGGAAACAACAGGTGAAAATAAAAACTCGTTTGTAACAGTCTGAGCTGTAAATACAGTGAGGAAATAAGCCAAAAGACTCTCAGTTTCCTCACAGCCCTGTAACCTCTCTGAGATCTCCACTCACACCTTCCCAGCCACCCACCTTTTTGATCCAACCACCTGCTCACACAGGTAGGTGCATGCAACGGGTGAATGAAGTCCACCATGACTGTTTCATTTCAACACACAGATTTAATACAAACTCCTTTTGCGTGTCAGAATGGTTTGAAGCCAGATTTGCCCCACCACAAATAGCTTCAGACATTGTGAATGTGAGTAATTTAAATGACTCAGTAGATTAAAATCAGTGGACCAGCGATGCCAGTTTGTCATTAGGCCACTGGCTTCCCAGGAAGAGACATGAAGCCTCAACTTTGTTTCAAACCTGGGGTCAAATTGTCCCTTAGTGCAACAAGATCAAGGTTTTGCTTTATGTGTGCAACATCATAAGGCCTAAAGTAAATGCCAGTGAACTGTGTTTCCTATTTTAAGAAAATTGTTTGGAAGTCAGAATTAAATATTTTCTCTGGCTGGCCGTTATTCACGCAGGGGTGAGACAAAGGAAACAGTATCTGTAAACTAAAGTAAAACTCATTAAGCTTTTGATATATATGTAAAGTTATTTCAAGAACCCTTTCTTTTTTCCTTTATAACATATTTTCCATCTTTTTTAGTTTAAGGTCAAGTTGTTCCACTTTTTTTAATAAAGCTTCACGAGGCTACACTAGTCTAATCTCTAGACTAAAAGTGATGGACTATGTTCTTCAAAAGTAAATGCATTTACCAGACCAAGCAAGCAATGAGTTTTTCAAGCACTTATCACTTCTATTCATGTATTCTACTTCTACTTCAATTAGCTTATTCAGTCCTCTTCCATGACCTCTTGCTTACTGTGGCCTCCTGCTTAATATCCCCTGAGCATTTCTTAGAATCATAGAATCATAGAATGGTTTGGGATGGAAGGGACCTATAGAGATCATCTAGTGCAACCCCCCTGCCATGGCAGAGACTTCTTTCACTAGGTCAGGTAGCTCAAAGTCATGTCCAACATGACCTTGAACACTTCAAATGGTGGGGCATCCGCAACTTCTCTGGGTGACTTATGCCAGTGGCTTACCACCCTCTTTCTACCAACCAACCTAAATTTACCCTCTTTCAGTTTAAAACCATTGCCCCTTGGCCTGTTGCTACAGATACTGCTAAAAAGTTTGTTCCCATCTTTCTTATAAGCCCCCTTTAAGTACTGAAAGGCTGCAATAAGATCTCCCTGCAGCCTTCTCTTCTCCAGGCTGAACAACCCCAACTCTCTCAGCCTTTCCTCATAGAGGAGGTGCTCCAGCCCTCTGATCATTTTTGTGGTACTCCTCTGGATCCATTCTAACAGGTCCATGTCTGTCTTGTACTGGAGACCCCAGAGCTGGATGCAGTACTCCATGTGGGGTCTCATGGGAGTGGAGTAGAGGCAGGGAGAAACACCTTCCTCACCCTGCTAGCAATGCTGCTTTTTATGCAGCCCAGGAAAAGATTGGCTTTCTGAGCTGCAAGCACACATTGCTGGCTCATGTCCAATTTTTTATCCACCTATATCCCTAAGTGTTTCTCTGCAGGGCTGCTCTCAATTTGTTCATCCCCCAGTCTGTATTGGTACCAGGGATTACCCCTATCCAGGTGCAGGATCTTGCACTTGGCCCTGTTTAACTTGATATTCAAATGGGCCCACCTGTCAAGGATGTCAGGGTCCTTCTGGATGGCATCTCTTTCCTCAAGCATACCGCACCACTCAGCGGTGTATGGTGCCAGCCACAAACTTGCTTAGAGTGCACTCAATCCCACTGTGTCACCGATTAAGATATTAAATAGATTTGGTCCCAGTACAGAGCCCTGGGGGATGCTACTTGTTACTGCTTTCCACTTGGACATTGAGTCATTGACTGTAAGATTGGATGTGGCCATCCAGCCAATTCCATATCCATTTAACAGTCCATCCATCAAACCCCAATAACTCCAATTTAACAGCAAGAACTGGGGGGAGCTGTATCAAAGGCTTTACAGAAGTCCAGGTAGATGATGTCCGTAGCTCTTCCCTTATCCACTGATGCAGTCACTCCATCATAGAAGGCCACTAGATTAGTAATGTATGATTTGCCCCTGGTGAAGCCATTTTGGCTGTCTCTAATCACCTCCCTGTCTTCCATGTTTTGTCATAACTTCCAGGAGGATCTGCTCCATGATCTTACTGCGCATGGAGGTGAAGCTGACTGGCTGGCAGTTCCCAGCCTTTTTACCCTTTTTAAAAATGGGTGTGACATTTCCGTTTCTCCAGGCACTGGGGACTTCGCCTGATTGCCATGACCTTTCAAATAGATCAGGCAGTTCCCTCAGGATCCATGGATCTATGCATGTTCAGGTTCCTCAGGTGGTCTTGAATCTGGTCTTCACTTACAATGGGTGAGGCTTCATTCCCCTAGTCCCTGCCTTGAGGTTCAGGGGCTTGAGAGATTTGCACTCTTAGAAATCTCTATCTTTCCAGAATGGGAGTATATCTCTTCTTGTCAAATGCATAGATGCCTTCATCTCAACATTATTTTAATCTAACAGTGATTTAATAAAGATTATTGGGTAATTTTTGTCCCTGGGACAATTGAACCACAGTAACATGCATAATTAGACATTTTACTTAGGCTGTTTCTCAGATACATCAGAGAAGCCTTGGCTTTCTTGGAAGATTTTAAAAAGCCACCAGGAGCAAAGCTGCATTCCTATGTACCACTTTCATGTCCTGCTAAGAGGACACTCGATTCTTCCTGCTTATGAAGGTGCATAGAAAATACAAGGTTTTTAAAGGCTTTGTATGGTCTGTATCCCAATTTTCTATGTAGTAGGTAGCGTTGGAAAAAATCTTTAGGCAAATATTTTATGCCTTACTTTTTCTCCTATTATAGAAATCGTCTCTGGGTTGTCTGTGGGCTTTTGAGTAGAGGCTTTCCCCCCTCCCAGTAAATCAACCTGGGACTCTAAGAAAGTTTAAATTCAGAAGAACATACAGATTTCGGAAACAGGTAAGACTGGAGGTACAACTGAATGTAGTACAGGCCTATGTTGTCAGACACTAGAAGAAGGACTACTAGGCATAAGCACACAGTCCTGCATGAAATTTAATAATATAATTTGTATAGCAATGAAAAGGCAAGTGGAAGCCTGTGTGTGGCAAATTAGCAAGTGAGACTCTAGAATGTTAGAACAAAATTAAAAGTGACAAACGAAATTTTGCAAACAAACCAGAAGCTGGTTCGAGAATTTAGTATTTTTTTGCCATTATGAAAATTATTTTTAATTTTGAGGGGTTTATTGTTTCAGGTTCTTTTTCTTCACCATTTTAAAGGCCTCCTTTGCTACTACTAAAACTAATTTTCCAGACTTCTCTGGAAAATCACTTCTCTTCATAAGGTGACCATTCTCTTGTCATTGATAACACACTGCTCTGATGTTGTGTTCCCGATTTAAAAAAAAAAATCAAAAAGCTGCGGTTTAGCTTAAAAAAATATAATTCATATTACATCTCTGCAGCAAATGAGTGTACTAGCCTTTTTTTCTGAGCCAGCAAGAATTTCATATTTGGAAAAAAAGAAAACAATCTGTTATATTAAATAGATTGAAGAATACAGCAAAGCTATTGTTGTGCTACAGTAAGAACTGGGTGTAGCTAATACCAAGGAATAATAATAAATTTACTTTTGAATGATCCAAATTATACGATATAAGAAATACACCTTCTTGTCAATATTTTTATTACACATATCATTATATTCACACAGGGAAAAATCAGTGTCGGCTTCAAATCAAATATGTCCTCTTTTTATATCAGTTAGTGGAGCAGTGTGTATTCCTATTTTATCAAAATAATATATAATTATATATTTTCTTCAAGGTGTCTTATGATTGTGATGACATTATAAAAATACAAGTTTTCCACACAGAGCTGTAAAAATCAGTCTTGCAAGACAACAGAATATGTATTAAGAACTGCAGCACACCCCGAATGTTTTGAAATAGCAAATGATACATGGAAGCCATTTCACAGTCAGTTTAGACTCATGTGACTTAAAAATCCTGGAAGTTCATTTCATGTTTTGGGGAAATGGAAACAAACTGGCACCATGGCTGGTTTGGTACTAAGGCATCCTTACGGCTCAAATCCTCTAGGTCCTAAATCCAGTTGCACTCTTACTCCCACCCCTTTTGACAGAACACAATAGGATCAAAGTTACTCTGACTTGTCTGCAATAAACTGCTCTGGAACTTTTTGCCCTCATATTCACAGTATGTGGTTCTTGGCTTTATTAATACTTTGAATTTCTACTCGGAGGTGTGGCAATTTTTGGTTGCTCAGGGGGCTGGTATACTGAGCAGGAAGAATTCTGCTACAGTCAAAAAGTAGTTCCACAGATGTTCTGTGGAGGCTTTCCAGACTGCATTAGTTTCATGGGTTTTTTTCTGTTTATCATTATTACATGAGGTGTCATGGGTGTTGATATTATATCTTCCAGAAGCACAGAATCTGTGGCAAAATTTACCCACAGGAAAGCAGTTATGAATTGTTTCTTCATCTTCAGCCAGAGCACTAAGTTCAGCTGTAACAGCTATCTACCCTGTCTTTCAACTTACACAATATTTTGTTTAAAGCATGAAACAAATGTTCTGTAGGGTCTGAACAGTCTCTTTTTTAATAAATCTTAGCATTTAGAAACTTGGAACTAAGTTTGTCTGCCAGGTCCTGTACTGTGAGCAATTAAATCAAAAACCTAGAGCTGAACAACTTCCCTTTCTCTGATCTTCTGGTAATCAAAATTCCCATTTAGGTGTTGATGCTCTGTCTCATTTGTAATTCAGATCTCATTTCACTCCTTAAGAGATGTCCCTGAAGTGTCAAATATTAAAACCAAATAAATAAATTACTACTGTAAATAAAATGCTTGAATACATCCATTATAAACATAATGGATTAAATAAACAAACAAACAAAAAATGCAAATTGAGACTTGCAGTGCCTAGCTGACATCTACCAGGTCTACAGCAAATCTACAGCTCTGAGTCAGGTAAACAGCCTCTATAAAATACCTGGGAAAATAAAGTTCTTCACTGAATATAAACATGCTCAGAAAACTGTTTAGAGCTAGTCAGAGGAAATATTCTCCACATCTATAAGAATTCCGTATTCTTAAAATAATTTCCTCACCAGGATTTGGACACTATATTCAACACTGCAGGAAGAATAAATATATGCAGGAATACCAAATGTCATTCCTCTCCTTATGTGAGATATCCCTGCTCTTTCTCCAAATGCTCAAGGACTGAATTGAAATGAGGGAGAGGAGATTTAGCAATCTTCATGATAGTGGAGCGAAAAAGTTAATGCCTTTCTCTTTCTCATCTTCTTTCCTCTTGCCCTCCTTGTATTACTGCACACTCTCATACTTTTTTCAATAAAGTGGTTTAAATGTATGCAGCATGTGGGTGATGGTGGTTCAATTTCTTCCTGTGGCTGAGATCTGCATCCTTCATGCAAGTGCCCTCACTTTCAGGTTAGTGGGCACTGTGCCCCTGCTCTTTTCCTCTTTTGCCACCACGTGTGACACTTCCAGTTCCAAGTTAATGGGGACAGAAAAGGAGAGCCTGGAAACAAGAATGAAATAGTCAAGAGGGCAGATAAATTTGCTTGCTTCATATCCTTTTTATTCTCCCAGTCTCACTGTCTTGCTGTAATACATTTCACACCATCCATCACATCCAGGGACTTCATGACTTCTTAACTTCTCTTTCCAAAAGGTGATCCTCCAGGGACATGCCTGCTCCGGCCATCTGGCCCAGAAAGACAAAGGCAGAGTCAGATGTTACATCCACCATGATGCCCAGGATTTCCAAATCCCAGCATTTTACTTTACATTCACAACTTTTCTTTATTCAAATATTATTTTTTTTTTAAATCACAGGGAGAAAAAAAAAATTCTAACCAGTTCTACCTATTTTCAAATGGCATAGTGATCCCAGAGTCATGAATTTTCTTTTAGTTAAAGTGCCATTAGCCTGTTATTTGAACCAGTTGGGCATTTGCTGGTCACTTAATAATGCAATTTCCTTTATTTTTACATTACAGTAAGCGTGAACAGTCAATGACACTGAGTTCGTCATAAACCAGAAGAGAGATTTGTAATCCAGCATTTTAAATCTTGACAACATATGCTCTTTGCTTGCTCTGATTGTTATTTCCATAACAGAAGTTCCCCTAGAATCTAATTGTAAATATAGGACAAAAAAATGAATGCAGAAGATGAACTTTGCAGGGGTCGTGCTGGTTTTGATTTTTTTATAAACAATGCTACTCTTTATAAATAAATTTCACTCCAAACAATTTCCAGCTGTTAAGAAAAAAACTGTTTGTGTATGTTGATGGAAGGTAGTTCAGGGAGCCCCTCACGAATGCCGTATTGACTGAATCTCAGCTCCTCTGTTCAGTGTATTGGTTTCTCCTTTAAAATCTACATATTCTTTAAAAAAATGAAACGTGAGGCAACAAATTAATGAAATTTTTGCATACATTTCTCTGCTTAATTTCAGCTGGGTTTTCCACAGGATACCACCTGAATCGCCAGAAATGCCTTTTTTTCACTAAAGCATGTTCAGTACTGCTATTTCTTAATAATCCTGGAGCTTCCAAAATCTTATTTTCTTTAGTAGCCACCAGGTGGCAATCATAAACTTAGCCTGCTCTATCAACTCTTCTGAAGCAGCTACTGCAGGCTGAGAATACTCTGTATGCATAAAGCAGAAATAGGTATTGCCATGGTGACTATTATACTATGTTGTTTGTCATGGGTGAAACTAGACGAAACCATGTTCATGCTTCTAAATTACATATTTCATCTCATTAAGTCCTGAGCAGCTAACCTTGAAAAAATGTGTTCTGCTGAAAGATGTACTTTGTCTCACAAAGAGCCTGTAGATAGCTTATTATCCATGTGGTATTTTCAGCCTTCTGGACAGTGACCTCAGTGAACATTCCAGCAAAAAATCTATATGGATTTTTAAATTGCCTTTTCTACCCAAGTAAAATATCTAATTTAATAATAATTCAGCCTAAAGTACTTGTTTTTCTCTGTCTTCTACTGGGGCTTTGAGTGAGGAATTGCAGAGCTATGGCAGGCAGAGAAAGAGGTTCTGCACTTTTCCTCTCATGTCATTTGGCTTTTAAAGAGCTGAGAGACCTGTAACAGCAGCTCAGCTTTCAACACCATCACAACACCCTGAAAAGTAAAGATGGAAAGCTCTGGTCTATATATGTGTTTCATTTTGAACATTCCTGTTGAAATATATCTAAAGATCAGCAGATTTTTTTTTTTTTCAAAAGTGTTTTAAGATCCAAAACCTCACTGACTTGTAGGAGGGGAAGCTCTTTGGACCAAAAGAAAAACTCACCTCACTTTTATTTTGGTTTGGTTTTCTTCCAGGTCTATTGCGTCTAGCTCTTTTCCAGTCTCAGCTCCCATCCCTTTGGATTCACTAGAAACTGTCTTATGCTTACTTTCATTTCAGCTAACTGGAAACAAGAAAACAAAACAGAGTTGCAATGGATACATTGATTTTACCTAATCTGATGGAATTCTGTATTTTGATTATGCCACACATTTTTCCCTAAAAAAAAAAAAAAAAAAGAAATGGCAGAAAGCAAAAAGATCTTAAAACAGATGTTGAAAATAACTAAAGACATCATTAGAATGTCTGGAAAAGAAAAGTTAAATAATTGTAAATAATAAGAGAACTCACACAAAAAAAAAAAGCGGAATAAGCATTGTTGGTAGTCCCTGGTATCAGGCATAGGAAAAAAAAAAACCACCCTCCAATAGGCTTTAAGGACATCAGGTTTAGAGCACGGAAATGAGAAACCTTTGTACTCAGTGTCCGGTTTGCTGGTGAAAGTCACTTTCAGAAGCAGCAGTGTTAACAGGATGTGAAAAAATAGTGATAATGAGATCATCCCAATTTACATGAGGTAGCAGAAAGAGAATACAGAACCTTATAGAATGGCACCATCTGCGCGTTAATTCTTTATCATTTTGTATTTTAACTGTTCTTCAACATCCTTCTGGAGCACTTGTTAGGTACAAGGTAGCAAACTGGTAGTCCAATTGTGTGATTTGATGTAGAAAATCCTGTGATCATGCAGTCTGTTGTTTCCTTTGGCTTTTCACTGCCCTCCAGCATACACCCTGTCTTGTATCTTGTCCCTGGGCAAAGCCAAATTTCCAAAGTCAATTACATTTCCAGTACAGTTTTAACTTTCCCTCTGTCATTCAAAGATAAACTAAATTTCACTGCTTACAATCAAATTCAGAACAAGTACAAAGATTGAATATTACTCCTTGAAAAAGCAATATCAGGTAATTCCTGATTTTAAAAAAATAGAGAGACATCTTCATGCAATCACCATAAAAAATACAAGGACTCTGTAGATTCGTGAATCTGAGGTATTTTTCTCTGCTGCTAACTTGTGATTCTCTGTAGGAGCTGTTAGATGGCAGTGTTGTTACAGTTTTCGAAGCAATAAGTCATTTTGGTTTTGTCAGAAACCGTCACTTCAATCCGACATTACAAAGTCAAAGCATAATTACCACTTATGCTCCCCCTCTCTTGAGCAATGCCATTAGGGTATATCCTGCAAATGAATAGAAACTGTTAATTATAATTAAATTAGACACCCATATTGTACGTTTCAGCAGGGCTGGTGTTGTCTTTGGATCTTTGTTTATCATTACACAGGAGCTATTAAAGTAAAAGGATGAAGACCACAGTGACAACACTCCTTTATAGTATGAAAATTATGCATCCTATTTCACTAACAGCTCATCCCAATAATTTGAAAATGCTTGTAATTGGATTATTCTGTACCCATATTTTACATATATGTCACAAAAAAGAGAATGTTTAATTAATTTTCTTTTTTTTTGATTGTTTGCAATTTAATTATACTTTTGCTTTCATTTACAAAGCAATAATATTTCATACTCATTTTGCCTTGAAAAATATATCTTCATTTTCAACCCAGCCTCCAGGGAACTATTTCCAGTAGAGCTATAATATGTGTACAACACAAAATCCTGTCTCAGAAGAAACTGGAGAATAGCATATACTTTCTTAGCTCTTCTTCCTACCAATTTTCCTAGCTCTGTTTTCCTCTTCACAAACCCCCTAGTTTATTCTTAGCTTCCTGACCTTTCTGGAAAAGACCTGTCATCTTTCCCTTAGCATTTTATTTAGCCAATCTTCCACAGTCTGTCTGCTGCACCTCCCTGGAATTTTTCAGCTATGCTCACCACCAATTGCTGCACTGGCTCTGCAAGTGTGTTACTTTGCTCAAACTTCTGCTGATACTTGCCTAACTCTGTATCCGGAAAGTATCACTTTAAGTGCCCACAAATATGCCTACCACTTTAATCGTGCCAGTTTGACGAAAGGACTGCAATGCCACCCTCTATGGTGGTGATGCAATTGTACTGGTTTAAAAGACCTTCTGCTGGTTGTAAATGTACATCTTCTTCCAGCTATAGCAGGGCTGAGTAAGCTGTCACAACCTGCAGCAGCTCCTTACTTAGGCCCTAGCAACCATCTCGACCAGTTTTATCTCCATCTGAAGAGTCAGCTGAGAAGCTTGTCCAATTGCTAAAACGCTTCATTCAAAACGAGCCAAATCTGCAATGAATTGTTCATCGGTTCAAACTGATTAAACCACTAAGCATGCAAATTTTCCCTAATCAGACCACAATCATAAACTGGTAAAGAGCTATCTCACAAAAGTGCAAAATACGGGTGCCAGGGCTCAGCTTTTGCCTCATTGTAACCAATACAAGGTCTCTGTTCAAAAACCCTTTTACCATCCTGAATCATACTGCTGATTAGTTGCCCACTCTTACCCACTTCAGAAGGCCATCTGAGCAGCATATGGATATTTCTCCTTGAAAGGTAATTCCTAGTATCATTGTTTTTTTGGAAGACGAGGTTTTCTGGTTTGTTTTTTTTTTTTTTTCTAGTACAACTTTCCAACCTTCCTCCAGTCTAAGCTGGTTTACTGCCAGTATTCCTCCCATGTGGCCAGTCACCTGGAAGCTCTAGGAACTGAAAGGCAAGCTGAGGTCCTCAGGGCTTCTGGTGGCCCAGGTGCACAGCAGGCAACTTGGAAGCCATCACTGGAGGCAGCAATCCTAGGCCTCCTCAAGTTACCAGCATGCAGGAGCTTGCCATGGGGAGTGCCAAGGAAGCAGAAAGCCTGCTGTTAATCAGATTTTTCCTGAGAAACCTTCCTGGATCCAATTGGGAAATTAAAAGAATTTGACATGTTTTGGTGGAACATTTGAAATGTTGTTGAATGTGCATTTCCCAGTGGAAGGTTTCCAGACAGCTGTCATAAATTCAGGCCAAGAAAGATAAACAAACAAACTGAAGACACCATAACCATTCTCTTCTTTGCATTAATGCATCAGAAGGTCGTTTGCAACAAAATCTTTTGAGTGCATTCACTTTATCTGAACTCAGAGAAAATTATGTTGACATTTTGCCACTCTTCAGATAGAAAATATTTTCCAGAAGAACTGATAGAGATTCTGCATGAATATATGATGAATATAACTTAGTTCATCTGTAACACCCAGGCACATAATAACTATTCTTCACTTTAGCAGTTACTCATAAGTAATTATTAGATCAATGTTCACATTGCTGCATATTCAAAGCAATCTCCCACATCCTTCCTATGTCTCAGAGGCATATACATGTAGATCTTCATGCATGAAACCCTTGAGAAAGGAATTTATGGAAGAGAAATGACAATGGTATATTTAAGACTGATCATTATGGAGGATCTTACTCTGGCATCTTAAAGGTGGGTATCATGGCCTGACATAGTCATCCAAGGTTCCCTATAGAGAGAACTAGAAACTTCTTGAGTGACTCACGTCACCCTAATATTACCAAGGTAGAAACATCTAAGAGAAGTCAGACAAACTGCAGCCTAAGAATGCCTATTACTCTTTGCTGGCTATAAACAAATCTTGAGTGAGTAGTTCAAACCTGGACATCGAACTTTGGGAGAGTTAAAGTTTTAGTTGAAGCATGCCCCAATCTGCAGTGCTCATACAGACAATAAAGGTCCCTCTCTCATCCAAAAGCATTTCATTCAAGATATTAGGAGGACCTGCTGGCTATATATGAACCTGTCAAACATAATGTAGGTATTGACCTCTTTGACCTCAGCTGAAACTCTTTATCAGAAGCTGGTAACAGTGTCCCATGAACATGTTATTTCACAAATACATTGTTCACTTGTTCCCATTTAAAATCAAGCTTCAGTTCAAAGGTTTTTGTTCTCTTATTCAAAGCTGTCCGGGAAAGAGTGACCTACGGCATTTGCATTTAATTAGGGTTACCATTTTTTACTTGACCATGAAACCTCAGTCAGTAAGGAGACAATTGAAAGCAATAAGGTCACACTGAACTCTTCATAGGAAAGATATCACATCTGTACAGTATCTTGATGGCCAGGTGAGGAGGTTGTTGGAGCTCGCTTTGCTGCAAATTTTATCTGTCTCTCTGTGGTATGTATGTATATACCAAAAATCTGTGTTTGAAAGTCAAGGCAAGTAGATATAGCTAGATGTAATTCATTTCAGTACATACACAAATCTCATGTTTTTATTATTCCCAGCAAGCTCATACATTGAAACATAAGCATTCACAATTTTTATTTATTTCCACACACTAAGAATTTTAAAATAATCCATATCTCTCCTCAGTTGTATAGGAACAAGAGACTATAATTAATGATATGTGTGCTAAAATCTTGTGAGCTTTTCAGACTATATTGCGCATGAGGTTGGGTGGAGAGAGAAAGAGACACAAAGAGCAAGCGAGCAAGCATACAATATTATAATTTTGTTTTTAAGAAAAAAACAGCAGGAAAAATGTAAATTAATGGACAATCATCACTCCAAGGACTCAAAGCACAGAAAGCCACATACAAGCACACTGCAAATAATTTGATACGCATCTCATGTAAATTAATGGACAATCATCACTCCAAGGACTCAAAGCACAGAAAGCCACATACAAGCACATTGCAAATAATTTGATAGGCATCTGCTTAGATCAGATCTGTATTAAGTCATATGATTTCTCCAACATAATCCAACATAAAAAGAAGGATTCCATATAAAGATGTAGGGTAAGTATATGTAATGCCATCAAATATCTTGAAACTGAAGAGCTAAATTTGGAGTGATTATTAGATATTTTTCATTTATGCTTTTCCTTACCACATTATTTTATTTCATGCAATTCATCCATCATTTTGAAATGGGAAAATATAGTTTTGGGGTTTTTTTTCATTTAGCAATGCACATTTGAAAGGCAGAATAATAAAGCAGAAAAATACACTTTTCATTTTCTATTTGAAACCTTCTCAGTATTTCCTCATTTTACTTTATGCCCTAGTTACTCCCCTGTAACGCTACTGCAAATGTGTTGCAAAGAGATGTATTTCACTCTGTCAAAATAAAAGCCTAAACTCAGAGAAGGCAGGGATTTAGGGTACACCAGAGTTCACATCTGGGAAGATAATACAGGGTCCTACTAAAGAAGCCGTATCTGTGAATCCCATTGTGATGCATATTAAGGACACAGATCTACTAATGGTGGTCCAGCATGCCTTGGTCCTGCTTTAGCTCTCCTCCAGCCTAAAGATCCCACAGTTACAGGGGTGATCCAATTGAAAACACACTGAAAATGCCCTCCCTCCCCTTCCAAATGGTACCTTTTGAGCTGATCAGATACTTTAGTCAGCTCAGTGTGATCTGGCTCTAGTATTAAACAAGTAATTTGGATACCAAACACAAATGGCAAAATTCTGCTAGATACTGTAAAAGTCAGATGCTCCAACTTAAGACACTGGAAGTACTAAGTTTTCGCAGTGGATCTAGTCTTCCATATTTAAGATGAATACAACAAAAAAGTCTTACAGATCACCAAGAAAGCCAAACGGAAATTGGCTCATGAAAGAGGTTTCAAATCTCTTTGGAGATTGGTTGTGGTCAGGCAATGCAAGAGTGCATGTGAGTATGTGCGTTTAATTAGCAGGCTACACCACAATTTAAAACTCCTCTTCAAGTAAATCCTATCATGACTGTGAACAAGAGCAAGGATGAATATGCTAAACACATTTAATAAAGCCGCTGTCTCTCCTTGTTTCAAAGCTTCTCTTTTTCCTCAGGAGTCTTCCACTCCTCTCAGTTTCTAATTTGCCCATGGCTGCTACATTTGATCAGCCTCTCTAGTCCAGATTACCTCTACTGCTGCAAGACCTCTCAAGAAACCCTTTTTTCTACTGCCCAGTGCATTTGTATTAAACAATGTAATGAGGTATATTGTAGTAAACAATATAACCAGAATAACAGAGTAATTGGGGATGGAGTTAGGAGAAAAGCTTGCTTTAGTGCTCTTACATTTTAAACAGACAGGGTTTTATCTTTTTACTTTTTTTTTAATCACTCCTCTGAATTTCCAGGGCCTGCCTTCCTTCATCTGATCAGCTGGGTAATTTAATTTAGTGGTGAAAAGAAAAAATCCAATTGGTTGCTGCTTTGTTCACCTGATTGTATTTTTCAATGCAAAATGAAACTAACCCACTGAAGAGCTGTGGGAGAGAGTGTAGGGTAGGCAGAATGCAGAATTTTAAAAGCTGCCTTTATTTTTTCATTCTTTCACTTCAGACAATAAGTAGCTCCCAGTTGTGTTTGTCAAGATAAAATAAAACTGACAAGATGACAGGGTGAAAGAAATAAGGCTGTACGTATGTGAAGAAGACAGAGTCATCAGAGAGAAAAATCAGAATGGACAAAAAAGTGATCATGGAATAAAAAGGGACTAATTCCCTTATAATATAAAATAAAAAGACAAAAAACCCTCCACCTTACAAATGCATTGGACTTCACAAATTAGTGTTTAATAAAACTCTCTCAAGACTAAAAATCAGAGCGAAAGATTCTTCAAAATCTTTCGTATTGTTAGTAGCAACTGATTCCAGGATTTGAACCTCAGGCCTTTATGGACTCCACAATAATGAAAAAAGTGGCAATGTCTAAGGTCAAATACAACTCTCAAAACTTCATTTTTTAACCTAGCAGACAAAGCAAATGGACAGTCCATTATAATAAGGCTAAGGCCATGCCCAACCAAACACCCAGATATAGGCAGAGAAAGCCTATAGAGATCAGCATACAGACAACAGCCAATGCTCACTGTATCAGGTTTGGTTTGGTGTCCCAGTCAGGGACAGGTCTTCATCACCAGCTAAATGGAAGCAGCTGATGTCAGAGGGTGAGGAGTAGTGAAGAGCAGCTGCCTCACCATCAAACCTAGCCTCCCACTTAAACTGTAAAATTAGCCAACCCATCCTGCCAGGCTCTGAACCTAGAGTCTTTCAGAAAGAAGGGTTGAGGCCTCTGCACCTATAAGAAGCCTGACAGTTTAAAAGTGGGACAAGTTAACTCCTTATGAAAGTGTAATGCCTAATAGAAATGTACTTGGTCACACAACAGAGATATGAAGCATGCAAAGGTGCATGTTAACCAGTGTTGTTGCAAAGGCTGCTTAAACCAAACCCTAGACTATAAAACTTTCTTGGATGGAATAGGGTGGCAAGGAGGAACCAATGTATCAAATGGCTAGCACCACAGATGTGTGGCAAAGGATGTTTTTCCTTTGCTTGTTTACCATGCACCTAATGTTTTTACTGCTGTTACGGAAGGAAAGTTGTCATTTACTTCCTAAGTTCTTCTAGTGCTGTGTCTACTCTTTTGGGAGCGAGCAGCAGGAAGTGACTTTGCCCCATGTTGCACGCTGAGCTTCCAAAGCAAGAAGGTCACATTAATTTCTGGAAGAAATGTCTATCAAGACCTGTCAGGCCCAATTCTCCACCTGTCTTGAAAATTCCTTTAGCAACAAATCACCAGAAATGGACAAGGCATACAAAGGGAACATCATCACATAATTACCTTATTCTTTCTGCTGTTAACAGAGACTGAATTCTGGCCCTGCTTAAATTTTGGTCTGATCCAAGATGTCCATCCTTATATATTCATATGATAGGTCAGGTCTCAAGACAACATGACACTTTAACCCTAGGAAAACTTACAACTTCAGAGATGTCTGTATTAATATTATGCTTCTTAATTGCTCTAGTGAGTCAGGCAGTTGAGTGTTTCACCTATAGAGATACTGCATATGGGAATACAGGATTTAAAAACACAATCCCTTGAAAAGCAGAAGGATAATACCAAGTATGAGTACTTACAATAACTGCTTCTTGAAACCTTAAATAGTTGTTCTTTGGGTTTTTTTCACAGCAATCCATTCATAGTGGAGAGTGTCACTGCTTACCAATTAAGTTCTGTTATCTTGAAACATGCAGGTATCCACTGAATCACGTTGAAGCTGAGGACTCAGTCACTGTCTGTCTGAAAAGGCGTATTTTATTCCCCTGCTCTTTATCCCAGCAAAGAATTCTTCCAGAAAAAAGAAAGGAGCAGTGTAAATAAAAATTTTACAGGACTACAATTTGCATAAGAAAACTTCTAGAAAGAACCTCAAGAATTCACATTCTGGCAAGTATAAAGATAATGGGCAAGTATTAGAGCAGTGCAGAAGATAGGTATTTATCATGAGTAGATATGAATACTGAGTAACACACACCACCTGTTAGACCATTGAGTAATGTACAATATCTAAGTGAGCATTGTTTATTGTTTCACATGGATGCTGCAAAGTCCTTACTTAGCTTCATCAGGTTATGAGAATTAAACACTCGTAAATAAATGCAGTACATTCCAATCCTCATTCCTTAACCTCTCATAACACTCATTTAGATTCCAGCTGAAGAATTCTCCATTAGTCATGAGAAGTAATAGACTTATAAATGCATTCATTTTGGATAGGCTTTTTTTTCCTAGCAAGTTAATAAACACCGTTTTCAGTTACCTTCCTGTCTTTAAGCAGATAGGAAAGAGCTGGTTCTATTACATTTTGTCTCAATTTAATCCCTCGCTGTTACAAGAAGTGGAAAATGCAATTAAATGCACTTCTGAAACCTTTCCCTAGAGTGCTGTTTACAATATTGCCTGCATTAAGCAGTCCACGTGAGGTGGTGCATCTGCTCTTCCATGCCCATGCTAGCCTTAAGAAACTTTAAAAATTTTTTTTTTTTCAGTCAAAGAACAGGACCCCCCCAAACAAACAACAATAAATACGGTGTGTGTCCCCTTTTAGTATAAAAAGATGTTTGTCAAGAAGTGGTAATATCATACATGGATTCCTGACAGGTTTACAAGCAGACCATTGTCAAATGAGTCTGAATTTTTGTTCTCCTGTTTTCTCCCTCCCACATTAACAAGAGGGCTGCAAACTTCCAGAAGACTTTAGCTGACCCTGTACAAATTTCATATGCTTGCTATCTGTTTATTCATTCTAAGCAACAAAAAGAAAGCTGATAGCTTTGACATTAGATAGGCCCCAAATACATTATCTCCTCATGCAAACTGTGCTAGATAAGCAAGGTGGGATATGTCTGTATCCCCCTACAGCTTCTACATCCAAGGTCATCATCTAAGCTCTCTTTTTAGTTAGTCAGGGTAAAACCAGGGATTTTTAATGATTGACTTATCTGACCTGTTCCAAGACTTGAACCTTCCGATTAGATGAGTTACAACTATTTGTTGAAGAGTTACACCCTTAAATTGTCCTACATTTGCAACTATGCAGTTAAGGGTCCAAAATCACTAGGGTTTTTTTGAAAATCTTGGCCTTCTAATTGAAAACTGATGGAAAACACAGGTTTGGCATTCTACTGAGTTATATATCAGTTGCTCAAAGAACTTTTCTAACACCAGAGGAAATGAGAATGATCATAATAATAAAAGACTGCATACAATTAATAAGGTTAAAAATGAGAAAGAAAAAAACATCAACGGGAAAGCATCACAAATGGGCTAGCATACTGCTGTTAACTTGCTAGAAAAATCTTCATCAAAGGCTCTTACAAAAGAAAAATCCTAATTTTTTTTCTAGAAGTGCTCTTACAGACTGGCAAGTGATCATAAATAAGAAACAAAAGACAGGAAGACATATTCAGTTTCCAGAATGATAGCACATATAAGCAGCTTTACTCCAAACCTGTCCTAGCTTCTCTACAACCTGAAATAATCAGAAATAATCTGGAAAAAAAATAATTGGTTGTAAAAGTTGCAGATGACAAAAAAATTTTTTCAAAACTTGGCTATAAAATTTAAAGAGAGAAGTTCAAGATTTCATAAGATATGGGGAAGTAGGTAGCAAAATAACACCTGAAACTTAGCATCAGTGAGCAGAAAGTGCCTTATGTGGAAAAATATAACCATAAAAAATCTGTGTAATTGCAAACTCTTAACTTTGATATTACTGCTTAGAAAAGCATAACAGTGTCACAGTATATCAGTCCCAAAGTTATCAACCCAGTAGTCAGGAGAAGAGAGGAAAAATGACAGAACATAAAGAATTATGAAGGAAAGAATTGGAAATAAAGTAGAAGTTTTACTGTCATTATGCTATTGTATAAATCTATGATAAGTCCACATCAATCAATACTGCATGAAATTCTTGTTGCTCTCAGAAACTTACAGAGAAACTGGAAAATAGACAGATAATGGTGACAATGTATTGGCAAAGGTTAGGAAGAGTGGGTGTCTTCTGCTTAGAAAAAAACAATGCAGAAGTGATGTGCTAGGTATCAGTTAAATCATGCATGGCAAGGAAAAGTGACTAAGGAATGACTATTCATTCACTGTTCCTCACCATACAAAACTAGAAGAGCACCTACTGATATCATCATGCAGAGTTTAACACAAAAGAGAAACAACCTTTCCCAGAGTAGCCAAAAGTGGAATGAGGAAAAAAGTAGAAAATTTAAAATTGTTCTTATTTTGTACAGGAGGTTTCTAATTTTGGTAACAAAATCTGAAAGTTGGAAGTTGGAAGTATTATCTATATAGTGACAGCATACTTTTCTGAATGCACAACCAAATGGTGCAAATCAGTGTCTCTGCTGTGTTGCAATCTGTCCAACATAAATTTGAGTATGAGTTCAAGTTGTAATCATGTGGGATCTCATACTGGCTTCCAGGAAGAGAGCTAATGGTAATTCCTTTTTTTTTTTTAATTTTTTTACAATATAGGAATATACATGCCTGATCTCCCTATTTAGCCTTGATCCTTGTTTGGGTTAGGTTGCCAAGCAACTTGTGTAGTCTGCCTGATAGACTTTTTATAGATTCAGGGTCACAGAGAGATATTTAATCCCTGACTATTACAAGAAGTGGATAAAAGCTATTAAATTTATTTCTGAGGTCTTCTGTATCTTTTTGGAAGAAGATGGAGGATTTTTGAAGCAGTCTGAGAGAGTGAAGCTTCTGATCTCGTAGTAGGTGAATATGAAATAAGGGAAAAATCATACCATAATATTTTTTCCCTGAAGGGACCCATATGTGCAAAATTTCTGCCTTGGAATAGCTGTGTAAAGTACATTTTTGCTCTCTTTTCTGGCATATCATGCACTTTGATCCATGAAATGTAACAGGGAATTAGGAAGACTATTCAGGAGGAGGGTTTCTGTGAACCCTTAAGTGTGTTTTCAGGTTTTTATGTTTTTCAGCCCAATTCCTTATGTGTGTGAGTCTGTTGTAGTTTTAAGAGAGAAGAAGAAAAAATGACTTGATATGACAATGCCAATAAGTTTAAAATATTTTTTGTCTTCTCTTAAATTTCAGATGTCTTTTCCATGTTATAAATTGTTTCAATATTTTGAGAGAGGTTGGAATATAAGCCTTCACAACAGCAAGTTAGTACTGCATTGTAAATTGGATGGGAAATGACAACTCAAAAGACAACCCCACAAGAAAGAAAACTGTACAATTTTAAGCTATTGAAAGCATAACATTGGTAGGAGGTTTTCAGGAAAAAAAATTTGGGGTGGGTAGAAAATGAAAGCACATCAGGGTCATCTATCCTCCTGGCAGTTGAGAAAAACCTTGCAATACATAGTTCAATTCCCTTCCAATTGTTCAGCTGTCTATATCATTAACCCCATAGCCAAGAAAGTAAACAGACCAGCAGTTCTAAGACTGGCATTCAACGCCATGAGGAAATCAGATTCACGTCCCTACAATTATCTCCACTGCTAATGATTTGGAAGAGGAATGTTTTCACAAGTTTGGGTTTCTAGGACTCGAAGGGAGGAGGATTGGCAATCTTTACCTCTTTCAATTGGACTGGACTCAGTTTTGTTCCTTTGCTAGCAAGTCTTGCATCTACATTTGATGGGTTTGATTTTAGTTTTATTTTTTTAGCAGACTAAAAGCAGGCAGTTTGTTTACCTTCTGTTTCTGTGTACCTTTGTGCAGTGTACCTTTTGGGGTTCTTTGGTTTCCCTGTTTTTATCACAAGGTAAAACAGTGATAAGAGTGTGTTGACTGCTGTACAGAAAGAGGAAGCCTATAACAGAGCTTTTTCTACAGGAAACATTGTTTGAATAAGGATTAATTGACTCAATCTGTCAACATTTTGGCATGTGAAAAGAAAAAAAAGAGTAAAGAACACCTCATCATTCCTATATGATAAGAGGCTAAGAGACCAGAGAGACTCGTCTGTTTGGGATCAAGACATCCTGGATACAGATATTTACTCTGCAATTTGCAGTTACCTATTGAACAACCAATCATACACCAATTGTCTCACATCCTATTTTGGAATTATTCCTACAAATAAGGTAAATATGTTCTAGGGATGCTTGTCAGATCATCACCTTGTCACTTTGTGCAAATTATTGAAGCTGCTGTTAAGGAATGAATTCTTTGTACGGCTAATGGGAAATCATGAAAAGGTTGGGGAGGAGGTAAGAAAAATACCAAACACCTTGCTTTCCTTGCTACATAGACACAGATTTTGCTTGGTGTGTGGATGTTTCCTCCTCCCTCTGTCTGCATTAGCCTGCAGCCTGACTCTTAAGGCAGTTTCCTGAAGCATGAAAGTGTCAGGCTTGAGACCATCTATATCCTCATTCCCATGGGACTACTGTAACCCCTTGGTACTTAAACTGAGGATAAATCAACCTTTTCTGGTGGTGTTTTAAAAAAATTGTGGCAACTGCAAAAAGATTCTGTGTGGAACTTAATCTCACACACCGTACAGCAGTCATTCCCAGAAAAGCCCCGCAGGGCTCTCAGGCAGAACAGTATCTTGTTTCCGAATTACTGTCTTAGGCAGGAGTTACAAATGCAGACGCACATATAGGAGTTCCCTATATTGAGTATTTCAATGTAAAAAGTAAGGTACTTCCACAATTACTCAGGGGCTGAGCCAGATTTTGCAGGATCTGCAGTCTGGGTTTTGGTATGCAGTTCCTTGAGTCAAAGTTTAAAATTTGGATTCACTGCAACTAATATTGGCGAGTTAAATTGTTGGCATTTAGTTTCCACAATCAGTGGCGAAAGGTAGGTAAGCCCCTCCAGAAAAGCAATTAATTTGTTTCTAAATTAATCAGGGTGAATTATTGTCTGGAAGCACTTATTTCCTCCACTAGCTAGAGAGGAAGCCAATACATCTCAGTTTAGAAGCCTTGCTCTTCAATGGGCTAAAATTCAGAGATGAGACCCACTCCAGAAAATGAAGTTCTTGGATTGGACTTGAGCCAGTAAAATGTATATTTTATCAGTATATTTTATCAAGTACACAAACTTGATAATAACATGAAAATTGTCACCATGTCAACATTTTGTGGGTTTGAGGAATTCTTGCAGGTTGAGTTCATTCTAGTCTTTGAACATCTAATGCAGATCAAAAGTTTAAATCTGGAAATACAGTCTCAAAGCAAATTCCTATTGAATTTTTAGCTTAACTGGAAAAAAAGACATTTTGACAATCTATTTAGAATTCAGTTCATTTGATATTTGCATTTCTGTTTTATAGGTTGTTATGGGTTTGTGTGGCATGGTTTTCTTTGGTGGTGGGGGAGGGGGCTGCAGAGGTGGCTCCTGTACGAAGCTGCTAGAAGCTCCCCTGGCGCCAAAGAGTCGGATCCACCTCTGGCCCAGACAGGGAGTGAGGGTGAGAGAAGGGGAACTGGCAGTGTGGGGGTGGAACGTGAGAGGAACACACTGCCGATACTGAGGTCAGTAAAGAAGGAGGGGGAGAAGGGGCACCTGAGGAGGCTGATGGCTCTGCAGCTCGTGGTGGCCAGGCTGTCCCCCTGAAGCCCATGGAGGTCCATGGTGGAGTGGAGGCTCCTGAAGATGGTCGTAACTCCATGGGGAAACCCGTGCTGGAGCAGTGTGTGACTGGAGAGCAGCCTGCAGAAAGGACCCGCGCCAGGGAAGTTCAGGAAGAACTGAAGCCCGCAGAAAGGACCCGCACCAGGGAAGTTTGTGAGGAACTGCAGCCCGTGGAAAGGACCCACGTTGGAGAATTTGGTGAAGGACTGTCTCCCGTGGTAGGGACCCCACGGTGGAGCAAGGGGACGAGTGAGGAATCTTCCCCCTGAGGAAAGAAGCGGCAGAGACAAGGTGTGGTGAACTGACCCCCCAACCCCCATCCCCTGTTCCCCTGCGCCACTGGGGGGAGGAGGTAGAAAGCACCGGGAATGGAGCTGAGCCGGGAAGGCGGGAGGGGTGGGGGGAAGGTGTTCTGAGGTTGGGGTTTCCTTCCTAATACCCTTGGTTTTGATTTGATTAGTAGTAAATGAAATTGATTTTGTTTCTTCCCCAAGTTGAGCCTGTCTTTTGCCCGTGACCATAAGTGGGGAGTGATCCCTCCCAGTCCTTGTCTCGACCCACGAGCCTGCCTTTGTATTTTCTCCTCATCCCAATGTGGCCAGGCACGGGCGTGGGGGGGTGAAGGAGCGGCTTCTTGGTGCTTTGTTACCGGCTGAGCTGAAACCGAAACCACGACATAGGTGTGTCAAGCCCTAAGCTTTTCACATGAGCAGGTTGCATAGTTATTGAATGTAATTTCTGTCTGTAGAGAGGTTCACCAGGGTGAAGGCTCTCTTCAGTGGTCTTTTCCACTCAAATAACAGGAGAAGAAGAGTTGTGTGCCTGAGCGATGTGCATTGTGGTACACCTGGAGGTCCTGTGTGTGCTAAAGTTCCCTTCCCACCAAATCCCTCTCGATTTCCTCTCTGTCACAGTCAGACCACATGGAGGTTGTGGGAAAGAAGAACGTTCACAAAATATTTCTCCTCAAATGGCAAATACATGGCACAAAGGACTTTACAAGCACACCTATGTGAATATAGGAATTTAGATACAGCTATTAAATATCACAGGATATTCCCAGCTTCCATTTATTAAGTACCTGTTTTACTTCTACTTTTCATCTCTCTTTCTTCTTCTTTGGAATTTCTTAAAGCTATGTCCCTTCCAGTTTCACCACTTTCTTTTCTTTGCTCTTTGTAAAGATCATCCTTTATACTTCTTTCTCTTGTGCTTTCACTTTTCTTCTGACTCAAGCATTTTCACAAACTGCTGCCCTCCATAGAGGCTGCTAAACAGACAGCATTATTGCCAGGTGGCGGAAAATTGAAGAATTATGTGAAATGTACAGAATCCATTCTTTTATACTTGCTATGATTTTCCAGTGATCTTGACTACAGCTTAAACTAACAAAAATGCAGTGATTACCCTTGCTGCTTTTTTATGGAAGGAGGATTTCTGAGGCTCTATAACATGTTTTCTCACCTAAGCTATCACACACCTTTAAAACCACAAATAATTCCCTGTCTGCATAATACTCATGGGTATTTTGAGGATATAATTTTAGCACAGATCAGTTACTTTACACTACCATTCTGAATTGCCCAGTATGGATTGCAAGACATCAGAAGCCTCTTCATATCTGATGTCCCTTTGAGGTAAGTAGTCTTTGCAAGTCGCTATTTCATATTTATGTTCTTGATAGTGAAATTGTCTAACTGTAGCACTTAACTCACACACAAAGGTAAATTGGAGGGAAAAAAAAAAAAGAGAAAAGAGCTATGAACTTTCCTCAAAATCTGTATTAATGAGGATTAAAACATAAATATTCCACATCTTGCAGTACCTAACTTTTGGGTGCATTAGTGGAATCTAACCTCATCTCTCACACTGAACTTCATTCAGCCAGTGAAGGTCTGTAAGGGGGATACAATTTCACAGTTGATTTAAGCCAGCTTAAGAGCATGTAGTCTTATCTTCCTACCCTTTGTTAAGTCTTCCCACCTCATTTCTTATACCACTGCTAGCACTCATAAGACTACAATGTTAGCTGAACAAGGATCTGATCCATTGGCAAATTTCACACACACACAGAGGTAGACAGATATGTTTGGTAGGCATAATCTTCAGCTGGATCAGTTGTCTTATCTGGCTGACCACATAAATACTAAGGCTTGCTTAAGAAGAAGATCACACACACACCCCCTTGATTGTCACAGAACAGAAGCAAACATTGCACACTCAGTTATTCCATAAATGTAAAACAATAATAACAACCACTGCTAGCTACTTTGAAAATCACTCCTGTATGATCTTCTAGTACTGAATCCTGTGTAGTATGTATCATTTAGATAGTTCAGCTGGCAAACTATGGCTTAGATCAAAAAGGTGATACTGTGCTCTTTCTTCTTAATGGCCAGGTTCAGTAAAGCTCTTTGTCAATATTATTATCATAATTTTTGAGGAATACTGGAACGTTTGCAGAAGAATGCACAAAAAAATGACAGCAAGGTAGACTTTGCCCTAAAGATCTCTCAGTTCAGTGAAAGGACTACTATTCCTTTAGTGTGTATTTAAGAAAATAAGAGAAAGAGAAGATCTTTGCATAAGAACCATATAAATGAATCTAATTCTTTAGTTCTGTGAGTGGTATGCTACATTAACACCAAAAGATAATTCAGTACATCATCAGTAGAAGTCCTTTTACTTTTAGTATAGAATCATAGAATTGTTTAGATTGAAAAAAAACCCTTTAAGATCATTGAGTCCAACTGTAAACTTAGCACTGCCAAATCCATGGCTAAACCATGACCCTAAGTGCCACATCTACACGTCTTTTAAATACCTCCAGGGAGGGTGACTCAACCACTTCC
The DNA here is from genome assembly GCA_013401275.1 of Pandion haliaetus. NCBI lineage: Eukaryota > Metazoa > Chordata > Aves > Accipitriformes > Pandionidae > Pandion > Pandion haliaetus. The sequence continues at coordinate 7,421 of VYZV01012653.1, read as the reverse complement.
CTGGGCAGCCTGTTCCAATGCTTGATAACTGTTTTGATGACGAAATTTTTCCTAACATCCAGTGTAAACCTCCCCTCACACAACTTAAGGCTGTTTCTTGTCATCCTATCACCAGCCACCTGACAGAAGAGACCAGCACCCACCTCACTACAACCTCCTGTCAGGTAGTTGTCGAGAGCAATAAGGTCTCCCCTCAGCTTCTTTTTCTCCGGGCTAAACAACCCCAGTTCCCTCAGCGGCAACTTCTGTTTCTTGTCATCCTATCACCAGCCACCTGACAGAAGAGACCAGCACCCACCTCACTACAACCTCCTGTCAGGTAGTTGTCGAGAGCAATAAGGTCTCCCCTCAGCTTCTTTTTCTCCGGGCTAAACAACCCCAGTTCCCTCAGCGGCAACTTAGAAGACTTGTGCTCCAAGCCCCTCACCAGCTTCGTTGCCTTTCTCTGGACATGCTCCAGCACCTCAATGTCTTTCCTGTAGTGAGGGGCCCAAAACTGAACACAGTACTC